>JAPDVU010000001.1:177113600-177326100 GCA_026230045.1 Corynorhinus townsendii
TCAGAAGTGTAACCAGGATGACTTTCATCATCACCATGGCGATGTATTTCCCTGCACAGCTACGGGGCCCAAAACCAAATGGCTGAAAATACCTGTAAGGAACCTATGAAAATGATCAGACAATTAGCCAGAGTTTTAAAGGCTAAAATCATATAGTCGCTGTTTGATTTACCCTGAAAATACTGGTCATTCAGAATGCTCTGGTTTGGGGTCTGAGCCATACTGCTCCTTCACTGAGATGAATGACTGTAACCCAGGTAAGCTCCTTTGTCCGTCTAGTTTGATTCACCCCCTGTGCTACACACCCAACCTTGGTCAGTACCCAGTTTTGATTTTCATATAAATGTGCTGGGTAAAGCAATGCAAATCATTTTATTACAGCTAGTTACTCAGCTAGCTCTCTGAGATGGCCACAACTTAACTACTGTTCTGCAAATCACCAAAGCAAAGACTACTTTTGTGAAATGTCATATAACTTGATGACATTTAGGGAAAGATGCAGATTTCTAACCTAGTAGTGCCAAGTATCTAAATATTTTTAGTTATGCAAAAAATGAATGGATACCACATCTTCTGTCTTGCTCACATTTGGACTTACATAGTGCCTGTCATATAGTACATTCCCACTAAGTCTTTTTTTCTTAATCCTCACCCAAGGATATGTTTTTTATTCATTTTAGAGAGAGAGGAAGGAAAAAGGAGAGAGAAGCAGTGATGTGAGAAACATCGATCGGCTGCCTCTCCGCATGCCCCAACTGGGGATGGAACCTGTACCCTGGGTATGTACCCTGACTGGGAATTGAACCTGTGACCCTTTGGTGCATGGGATGACATGCTAACCAACTGAGCCACACCAGCTAGTGCCCAATAAGTTTTGTTGGTCAAGTGTCAACATGGCATGGGTCGCTCATACAGAAACAGGAAAAAAATTAGAGAACTGGATTATCATTTTTCTATACCATATGCAAATAGAAAAAGAAGGCACTAAGGGAACTATCTGTATAATATGGGTTAAAAAATCATTGCCTGAAATTTGACAGGAAGGAAGCAGATCTCCAGTATACTTCAATGACAGAAAAAGAAAAAGCTAAAGCTCTTCTAGTTACCAAGTCCTGTTTAGAATGGGAAGTAGTGCTTGTGAGGCCATTTGGTGACCCAAAGGCAGACCACAAAAACCAAATCTTGTGTGTGTGTGTGTGTGTGTGTGTGTATGTGTGTGTTTCTGTATATCTTTTTTTTTTAATTTCTTTATTGATTAAGGTATCACATATTTGTCCTCATCCCCCCATTCCCATCCCAAACTCCTCCCCACGCATGCCCCCACCCCCCTGTTGTCCGTGACCACTGGTTAGGCTTATATGCATGCATACAAGTCCTTTGGTTGATCTCTCCCCCTTATCCCCACCCTACATTCCCTCTGAGGTTTGACAGTCTGATCGATGCTTCCCTGTCTCCGGGTCTGTTTTTGTTCATCAGTTTATGTTGTTCATTATTTCCCCCAGATGAAGACCAAATCTTTTGGTCTCATTTGATTTCCACCTGAAGCAGAAGTGGACTTTTTTTTGGGTTTAGGTACTGCTGTAGCTGAATTTACATGATAACAAACTGGTAACTTTAAATAGAAAAGTAGTTGGTTGGGTTAAACAAAATTTGCCTAGTTTTAGTCAAATTCAGGTCTTGACTTTTTCACATTTTGACCTGTTATGTGGCCACCATGTAGATACTTCCCAGAGCTAGAGACCCAGCATCCTTGACTTGCAGACAAATGTGGTAGCCATGATTCAAGCTAGGGAAAAATCTGTGTTTCTGGTGAGGATACAGAGGGTAACAAGTAAACAGAATGAAATGTACATGGTGCAAACACAGAACCAGAGAGGATTTAACAGCTGACATTTTAAAGAGTGGTGTACTTGCTTTTAAGGAAGGGCACTTACATTTTTTGCAAAGTTTTCAAGAGTAAATTCATTAGGTTTGGGGAAAAACTCAAGTCTATGCATTCTTCCAATATTCAGGATAATGTTAGTCCCCTTTTTTACTGGGTAACCATCAATGATGTCATCCTCTAAGGCTTTGCGCATGACCAAGTCCACAACAGGCTGATATCGCATGCTCTCATAGATGAAGTTTTCCACCACTTTCAATTTCTGAATATCATCAATTCTTATGTCTCTTTCACCTATGGAAGCAGATAAAAAGGACAAAGAGGTAATGTTAGTTTCTACATGTGATGGGCATTAAAACTTCTATAGCTTCCATCGAACAGTTTGCTCTTGGTTAGAAAAAATTTTACATTTATAATTTTAATGCAAACCAGCCAATCTGGGCCAAATATATTTGGCCTACAGAGTGTTTTATAAAAATTAATATTTGAAGCCAATTATCTTAAAAGCTATGGGATTTTATAGAAAAGCCTGGATTTTTCTAAAAATCCAGGTAACACTGGACTCACCTCCCCACATGGCAACAATGGGCTAAAGTAGAGTGGCTGATGAGACTTTAGAGGGGCAATCCCTCTGCAGTCTTATGCAGACCTACTCAATTTGCTCCAAACATTTTATCTGCCTGGCCTCTGTAGTCTTTGTGTTTTGCTCAAATTCTTGGGGAAATTTACTCCTCTCTGGTCAAAGCAAGACAGTGACTTTAGTCAGTTTCAATGACATTTTCTCCTCTGGTTAACTGTGCAGTCGTTTGCCAGAACACATCACTGATGGCCTCTCCTCCTCATCTTATTAAGAACAACCTGTTGTGATAGAGTGGCAAGAAGCCCCCTCCCACCACAAAAAAATGGGTACCTCAGAGCAGCCCTTTGTGTGCTGGGGATTGAAGGATACCCCCACTGTCTCAGACTGGCCTGACACTAGTCAGAGAAGCTCGAATTACTCCAAAAATTGGTAAAGCTTCAGAGTATCCTCAAATGGGCTACCACTTTTTGCAGAATCAAAAATAAACCAGGGTCCTGAGGCAGCCCTCTCTCCTGTACAACTATGCCATGCAGGAAAGGTCACATTTGGTCAGAGAACTCTAACAGTCTGGCCCCTCACATGCTGCTCCTTGTATACTCTAATGGGTCTATGGAGCATGTTCATCTGGGATGAGAAGGTAGAAGGGAACATGACAGAGAAGGTAAGCAAAGGTGTACCCTAGGAAGGAATTACGATGAGTGTATATCTAGAGGCAACACGGACACATGTGCTTTGCAGAGGTCTGTTGAAGCGTCAGAGGGACATCATGGGTCACAAACACTTTTCACTTCTCAAGGAAATTGTATGAAAGGCTGTGTTCTCAAGACTAATTCCCCCACCCCCTCCCACTTGTTCCCTGAACACCTCCTATGATCCTCTTTTCACTCCACTGAGCTTGCTTGTTGAAGTCTTCTCCCACCAGTCCGTGAGTCCCATGAGTACAGGGATGACACTGGCTTGTTCACTGCTGTGCTCTGCACCTGGCATAGTACCTGTAATCTGATGGGGACATTCTGGGATTTGGAGCCTGGGTGCTATTCTGGCTTCTTATTATCTGACTTGCCAGGCAATTTCCTACCTTCAGCCATGCATTTGAAGACCCCCTTCCCTCACATATTTAAATTTTGTCAACTGTTTCAAGCAGCATTGAAATTATTTTTTTAAAAAACAGTATCTTTCCACACCAAATAACTTGTTTCACAGGGATTGGGCAAAGTCAGGAGAGAAAAGTCTACATCATTATTGATATCTCGCTATGTATGTCAGAGTATGTTCCTAAAAAGATTACCCATGTGAAGGACATTCCAAATAAGGAATTCTGTTTTCTCTCAGAGAGCAATTCTGACTTCAGTGTCTGATAGCGTTTCTATGGAAGGATGATGATGTCAGGAGCAGTGGGCAGAATGATGGTGAGGCTGGGGCAGAGAAGGGAAGAGGTAATGTTGGAAATTGCTTGAGCAGGGGCCCCAGGGGCCCTTACAGAAGAGGAGGAATGGGTCAAGGGAGGAGAGGCCAGCACCACTGGACTGGGAGAGTGGAAAGCTCATCACTCCCCTGTCTCTCCTCCTCCTCTGCCACCAACTGGAAATTCGTTTGCGAATGGACTGCTTGAAACCCAGAAACACTGCTATAAATGATAGCCATTTCCCTAATTGAACCCACAAAAGCCTTTGTCACTGATAAGGTAGGCAAAAAATTGTGCTTGATAAAATTTTAAAAATACAAACAAATATGACCATAGAGATGTGTTTATGTGCACATAAGAAAAAGAATGCACAGTGGTTTCCCCTGGGGAATGGGAATGAGGCTGGAGGGGAGAGTGGAAGGAACTAGGGGATGTCACTTTCTGCTTTATACATCTCTCTAACATTTGATTTTTTTCAATGCGCATGATTATTTTTATAATAAAATAAAACACAGAAGGAATGATATTTTTAATCTATCTGGCACCATGAAAGTGAGACAAAAATGACTTGCTTTATTGTTCTCTGGGTAGATTATTACAAAGATTTGTCGGACATCATATTTTCAGGACATAAGCTGATATTCAGAAGAAATTGTTTTCTAAGCTTTATTATTTATTTGATGAATTCTTACCAACAACACTCTGGATTTCCTTCATTATTGCCTCTTCAATGTTAGGGTGCTTTGTAATGAGGAATAGCATGAAGAACACAGAGACAGACATGGTGTCTGGGGCTGCAATCAGCATCTCCAATATACACTGGTTCACATTCTCTCTTGTCAGGTCACCGCGCTTCTGAATAATTGAAAGAGGGGAGGAAAATTGGAAAAGTGAACAAAAATTTCACAAAAGGAGAGGATGTGACATTCAAGAGTCAGCAACCTCACCAAAGTGCAATCATACAAATTACATGTCAGTAATTGACTATGAACATTTTTCATGATCTTCAGCTGAAAGCTGAACTATTAATAAGAAATTTTCTATGTATTTAGTGTCTTTGGACTCTTCCATTTTCATATTTTGTATTTTGCAGACACAGTAGCTTTAGTCTGAAAGGTCAGTCTCACCAGAATGTCTAATGAGTGGGCCATTTGAGATGGACATTATAAAAGAGCTGGAGCAAATACTTAGAAACTCAACTATGCAACACAATTACAAGAGGAAATCTTTACACACTGGCACAAAAACAGTCTTACACATGTGTTGTGTGGAAATTATGGTTAGCTCAGGTCAGTACCTCAGCAAAAATCAACTCCGTGGCAAAATCTATACAGTCTTCCAGCTTGTCTGCTGTGGAAATCCTGTGTCTTTTTTCTTCTATCAGAATTTCTATGGCATCTTTCAAATCCTTGCTGGAAAAAAGAGTCAAAATATAATCTATCTGTATCCAGTTAAGACATGTAGAAAAATTGATGAATTTGCCATTTACTTTAAAAAATTATCTGCTGTAATTTAAACCATCAGTGCTTATGAATAACTGAATTTATACTTAATTCTTCACAAATATTCTTAAATTACAGCTACATTATACTTCATGTTAAGGAACCAGAGTTTCTAGGCACAGATAGCAAAATAAAGGCTGTAACCTCTAGTTAAGGGTTAAAAACTGGTACCAAAAGCTAAATCCAGTCGTTTTCTGATTTTTTAATTTGGCCAGCACAGTGTATAAATGAAAAACTCCAAACCAAAACCAGCGACTGTCTCTAGTGCGGATATGCACGTTCTAGTTTGCCACAGGCACCTCCATTTTCTGTTATCCTTTATCCACCCTGCCTGCTTCTATTTGCCTGGCCTGCAAGACTATTGAGTTTGAGATTCTTGTTCTACACAGTAAACTCAAGTGACTATTCATTAATTTTAATACTTATTCTCATACCTGGCAGTATCTGCCACATAATAAATACTAATAAATAATGAGTGAATGAATGAATGGCTGCATAAATATGTATAGGCATTTTGACAGTGTAGAAGAGGGAAAAGCTCCTTGGACAAAGGGTCAAGTTCTAGTCCAGGTTGTTTTCTTTCTACAAAACCTACTGTAAGTCTCTGAGCCTTACCTCTCTTTTAGTAAAGGGATTAGACTAGATGAACAATGAGGCCACTTTGAGATCTAAATTCTGTTATTCTTGGCTTTGTCTTTAAGTGTATATGTTCATGGATGTGCGCCCCAATCTCAGGGAACAATATTCTGTATTACAGTAAATGTAGTACAAACACCTTATTAAGGTGTTCTGTGACTGAAAAGCCTTAAACTTGCCAAAATAAAAAGTAGAAAACAATATTGCTGTAATATTGGGAATTAAAAGAAGCAAACATATAAAATTGAATAAATAAGGATGCAAGTAGACATTCCAGAATCCTTTTCATAAATATATATATTTTAAGGTATTAGCATGATAGAGAAAGACAAATACTGTATGATCTCACTTATATGTGGAATCTTAAAAACAACCCCACAAACTTGAGCTCATAGATACAGAGAACAGACTGGTGGTTGCCAGAGGGGGGGGTTTAGGGCTGGGGAGTACAGGCCAAACAGGGGAAGGTGGTCAAAAGGTACAAACTTCTAGTTATAAAATACATAAGTCCTATGGGTGTAATGTAGAGGATGGTGACTATAAATAATAAAGAATACTGCATTGCATATATGAAAGTTGTCAAGAGAATAGATCCTAAAAGTTCTCATCACAAGGAAAAAAATTTTTAACTATACTGGTATATGGTGACAGATACTAACTAGATTTATTGTGGTGATCATTTTGCAATATATATATAAATATAGAATCCCTATGTTATACACATGAAACTAATATGTCAATCATATCTCAATAAAGATATTGGCTTTATTGCAAGGCCATGGAGGGGAGGAAATTAGAGGATTTCTCTAGGTCTTCACTGCTCTACGTCATAGGAGATATAAACCAGTGCACTAACCACTGACAAATGTTATATATAGCTAAGTTATTTCTTTAGAAACCAAAGAGAAACTGTTATACAGTCTCATCAATGAGTTTCTGTGGGCCTCCTGGCCAAGACCAAGGTCAAACTAATGACCAAGAACTACCACCAAACCTGACACCAGTGAAGTGATGAATGAATCCTTTATCTTAGTGACTCAAGTCACAATGAGCAGTGGCAGAAATGAAATTTCTACCTGATACTCATTCACCATATGAGAATATGTAAAGCAACATCAAGTTGGTTTCCTTCCTGGAGACTAATACTATTGAACTTAAAAATACACATACGGGATAAAGTTGGGTCTCCAATCAAGTTTGGGAACTTTTAGAGATGGGGAATTTAAAATGAACATAGGGAAGGAGAAACTAACATATTTAGTGCCTACTATGGCCCAAGCTCTGTGTTAATTGCCCTGTGTATAGGATCTCATTAACTTATATCTCCACTCTGGAAAGCAGGTTCTGTTTTACTTTAAATAACTTCCCAAAGTTGTTTAATTACTAAGTGATAGGTACAGGTTACAAATCACATCTGTCTGCCTTTAAATCCCACAGGTTTTCCACTGGTGATTAGAGGTGGCAGTGTTTAGTGGCTGGCTACTTCCACTAAAAATCACACCCATTTATTTACTAAGGCCATGGGGCATTTGTCTAGGTTTTTTGCTAGACTAGTCTAAGATCAAAGCAAAGCCATTTAATGATGGTTTTAGGATCCCTAAATACATAAGATATATAATTAAAAAAAAATAAAATTCCCACACACTTTATTGAAGTTCATTATGAAAAAATTCTTTTGAGACTACTGTCATTTCCTACAAGTTGAATTAAGTTAACACAACTAGAAGAGAATTTCATGTTTCCATTTTATCTAAACATGCAAAGATAATTTTGACAGATAATAATGACAGGTTCATCCAGCCCTTCTGTTCAACTCAAAATACACTGCAATGTTTTAGTTCCAGATATGGAGCTCTCAGACCTCCCATTTGGCCCCCTTGCTAAGAAGCCGCCCTAGCCCAAGGTTTCCTTTACTCTTTGGTCTAGCCACATCAGCCAAATTGATGTAGAAAGTGTTACATTAGCAGCCTCATCAACATCTCTCTTATCTCTCTTGTAGGCCCTTGTGGCCAGAAAACTTGCTGAAGAGGGGAAAAATAAAAAAGACACAATAAAAAAACAATTCAATCTCACAGACAAATTTTCCAAACTTGTGTTACTTACACAGACTTTTCATATTTTTTGTATAGCCAAGAAATCTTGAAGAAGATGTCTGGTTTGAGAAGGAGAGCTTGCCATGCCTCAAAATAACCCTGGATTTTAATGACGATGGCATTTTCTGGTAAAACAAACAAAAAGAATAAAGCAATTGAGCAAAAAGAGTACTCTGAACAGAAAAAACCCCAGTAGATTCTCCTACCAGTCTGGGATTCTAAGCTGGGCAAGGTTCCATTTTCAGCAGCGTTCTAGCCATGTTATTGACACTAGACAAGGCAACACACTAATTTATTCTGCTTGGCATTTCAGTTGGCCAAGTTGACCAGAGATTTGCCAGTTTTAAGCTTAGAGTCTCAAATCTTACATGCCTGTCTTTGACATGATCCATGTCTCTCCTGTTTTTCTGGACAGTCAGGAATAAAAGGGTCACTGGTAATTATGGCTGTTGTGGCCTCAGTTCTGGCATGTGGGAGGGCAAAAAGCCACGTCACTCTCCTGTTAGGCTGCCAATAGCACACTTAAACTTCGTTTGGTGTTCGTTAAGCAGAGCCATTAGGTGAATAATCTGCTTGGGTCATGTACCTAATTAATAGCTTTTCATTGTATTCTCACCTCATTGTGCTTTATTCAGATTTTTTTCATAGCATTCCTCACATAGCTTTCATATTTATATTCAATTTAGAATGTGGAATTCATCTTAGTATCTTCAGTGCTTGCATTGAGCCTTGTGCATAGTCAGCTCTTAATAAATGTTTTTTAAGTAAATTGAAAATTAGGGAAGAGAAAACCCAGCTTTTTCCAAATTATATAAACATTGATTTTCAGCTGCTAAATGCTAACTGCTGTGCAAGATGCTTTGCAAAAGAGATTTCACTTGATCCTTACAATCTTTTAGGGGAGCAATAGTGTCACCCTTTGGCAGATGAACAAACTGCAGTTCATAGAGTTTGGGAAACCTGCCCAATACCACACAGCCAATGTGGCAGCCCACCCTTGGGCTAGAGCCCAGTTCTGTCAGATCCCAGGGTGATGTTCTTTCATCTTCATTGGGTCCCTGAGATAAACAGAGTTTAGCAAGGACCAGGGGGAGGAGAAGAGAAATAAAATAACTCTGCATGAGTATACAGGTTCTTAGCATTACAGTCTGTACCCATAAGTTAACAGACATTTACAGTTCCCTTACATCAGTGGCAAACTCATTAGTCAACAGAGCCAAATATCAACAGTACAACGATTGAAATTTCTTTTGAGAGACAAATTTTTAAACTTAAACTTCTTCTAACACCACTTCTTCAAAATAGACTCATCCAGGCCGTGGTATTTTTGTGGAAGAGCCACACTCAAGGGGCCAAAGAGCCGCATGTGGCTCGTGAGCTGTGGTTTGCCGACCACTGTCTTACATGATCCTTCCTAAGAATCTAGGCTAGCGGGAACCGAGGGGCAGGGACCTATAAAATATGTTCCTGCCAAACCTGAGGAAAGATGTCTATAAAACAGGCAAGCTGGGATTGGAGTCCATGCCTGAGAGGGGATCAGGCAACAAGGTGTGATTAAAATTCCATAGAGTGAATGGGGTCTCCTGTGGCTCTTGTGAGGAGTAATTGAAGAGCAGGGAGATGAGGTAAGGAGAGCTAGAGAAGAGGGAGGGAGGGCTTAGGGCTTAGGGCTTGTCTGTAGTCCCTATGTGGTAAATCAGGCAGCAGGTGTTAGAGCAGGTGTGGGCAGGTGTTAAATTATGCCTTGTTCTCATGACTGTAACGTTTCCCCTCATCCGTATGTGGCTTGTGGCTTCACTTCCCTTAGGCTTATGTTCAGATGTCTTCTCTGCAGAGGCCTTTCCTGACCACTCTCTCCCTGAGAACCATGTCCACTCCCATGAACCTGTCTCTTCACTTACTATCCCTTCGCTCTGCTTTGTTTTTTCTTCAGAGCACTTATTATTGCTTAATATATTATAGGCAAAGTAATATTGCTTGCTATATTACTTGTTATATATTACAATAAGTATATATAGATAATCACTTGTTTACTGTCCGTATATCCACTGAAATGTAAACTCCCTGAAGCCAAGGACTTTGTCTTGTTCACTGCTCTATACCCAGAACCTAGAGCCTCATATGAAATAGACAATCAATAAATATCTGTTGTATAAATGTATGAATCAATAGACACTGCAAAAATTAATTCAGGAAGAATCACATGAAGCTGGATAACAGCAGAATAGAATTAAGCCCAGTAATTAATGTTTGCTTTTAGGTGGTGGTAGAGTTGCTTGTATGTGTTTTAATGTTTGTTTTCTATTGTAGTAAGGAAAGTGGCTTCGTGAGTGAGACATCTTGCTAAGGTTGTTAAAAATGCTAAATGATAAACTGTATGTAAAGCAACTTTTTACACTGCTTGGTACAAGGTAGATACTAAAGTAATTAATCATAGCTAATGTACCTATTTCCTGCAGCTGCAAACAACACCATCATCATCATACAGAGTCAAAGTTTTCATACTTAGTAGCTTTGAGGGAAGGGTGTGTATGTATATTTAGGTGTGTGTGTGTGTGTGTGTGTGTGCGCGCGCACGTGTGCATCATGCCCCAAAAGAATGGTTGAAAATGGTTAAATACATCAGTTTGTTTGATGGGAGGATACATTAATGACCAAGTGAACTGATCACATTTGTGAGTTTTGACTGTGGGTAGAATTCTGTTTCCTAGAGCAATGATGAGAGATACAAAATAAATAGATGGCCCTGCTTTACAGAAATTTATATCTTATAAGTGAACAAGGCAGACACACTGAGAAAAATACCTTAGGAAACCTTAGACATGTTGAAAGAAAAACACGTAGGAAACAGAATGGTTTACTTGAGGCTGCCAGGCCTCTTATCCCCTTGTTAAGTAAAGGACAGAATGTTAAGTCATGAGAATGAAGATTTCGGTACCGTCCAAGGGGATCCCCAGGAAGAGCATGTTAGAGGTGTCCAGCATGATGCGCCGCATGAGGGTCAGCACATCGACAGTGCCCGACTCGCTTCTGACCTCCTCCAACCTGTCCAGGTGCCTTATTATCGATTCAGCACAAATTGTCACCATTCGCACGAGGCCGGGGCCAGACAAAGCTGAAGAGAGCGCATCAGAGAGTAAGCCATTGTGAACTCCAGGACACACACAAGCAGGCGATTTTGGCTTTTTATGTTCAGAGCTTAATCATACATACTTTTTAATTCAGTAACTACACATATAAAATAAATACAAAATTTTCATATTATTTAATATCCCAATTTTCTATAAGAATGGGTCACCTTTATTGTTAAGATGAATGGATGAACAAATCTTATTTTAAACAAACCATTCAAAGTTAAACTTTTCATGCTATGGCAAATCATTTGTGAGATTGCAAGTGAAACATTTAGTACTATGGTCATAAGTAAAAAATTAGTGTTTTCTTCATATTTACTGTATGTATTTTTCTCTAAAGAAGGTTTAGATTTGTCCAGAGTGATATTATTTTATGTTTCAACAGGTGGCAGGATGTTGCTACAGAACCAGTCAAACTCTACCTTAACTATTTCATCTAATGTGATTCCTTTTAAATTTAATTTATATGTTTAAAATGCTAGTCTTATACGTTATTAAGAGTGCTTTTCTCTTAATTTTGGTTTCTCTTCAAACTATTTCCAGATTTATTTTACTTAAACAATGTCATAATAGCTAAGTGATTCTTTGCTTAGCAGTTTTCCCCCCTGGACTAGGAATTCTTTAAGGGCAGTGACAACCTGCCATTAGCACTATACTTCAAGTCCATAGTACTTAGTGGCCCTCAAAACATATTTGTTGAATAGAGGAATGCATAAGTGGATGAGTGAATGAATGAAAACAGGTAGAGTGCACTGGCTCTGATCTCACCCTCTGCTCTGCTCCTGACCATCTCAGTAGCTAGTGGCTTCTGATGGTAGATGATCTATCTTGAGATTTTAATTCTTAAAGCCCCCCTTTCTCTCTTTGTTCTAAGAGCAATCTTCCTTTTTATGTTTTTATTATTCAGACTTGCTATTAAAGTCAGAGTCCTTGAGCCACACTGGCCAGGGCCTCTCAGTGTGCTTTAGATGGCATATTGGTCTGTGCTCTGTACACTCTGCACATGCCTCAACCATACACATCATTGAGGACGGTGTCTAGCAAGGTACTCTGCTCCCTCTCCCATTATAAATTCCTTGAGGGCCAGTATCATATCTTGTTTCTTATTGTGTTCTGGGCACCTTATTCAATGATGAGAAGACGGTAGTTTGTTAAACAAATGCATGAGTTTAGAGTTTCTATCAATTCTTGCATGTCAGAATAGAGAATAATGGCATATGATAGTTAATTGCTCCTAAATACTAGTTCACATATTCCTAATATAACTGGACCAAATGATAAAGTAAATAAAACTTCTATTTCTATAGGATCTTATAACATGATTTCATTTATTTTTTACAATAAATCTAGAATTCAAGTTCTATAGTGTTTATTATTTGTTAAGGATAAAGAAACTAAAGCTCAGAGAGGCCGAGTGACTGGTCCAAGGTCATATAACTAGTAAAGTGGCAGAACTTGGAATAGAATCCACAACCTGTAATCCTGTGCCCTATACTCTTTTCATTAACCTAGTCTGCAATCTTGTCAGGCATAAGAGGACTTATCTTCCCCAATATGAATAGTTTTCCAGACCCTAATCCCTGGAATTTGTTATTATGTGACCTTACATGGAAGAAGGGACTTGGCACATATCATTAAAATTAAGGACCCTGAGATGGGGAGAATTTTGTGTAGTATCTAGGTGGGCCCTCCTAATCATGTAAGTCCTTAAAAGCAGAAAACCTTTTTAAGCTGGGGTCAGAAAGAGATGTGATGACAGAAGGATGGTCATAGAGATGATATAAAAAGGACTCAACCCACTTTGAAGACAGAGGAAGGGGCCACACACCAAGGAATGTGGCTGGAAAATGCAAAGAAACAGATCTCCCCGGGAGCCTCCAGAAAGAAACACATCTCAGCTGATGCCTTGGTTTGAGCTCAGTGAGACCCATGTCAGATTTGACATACAGAATTGTAAAATAATGTGTTGTGTTAAGCTACTAAGTTTGTGGCAATCTGTTATAGCAGCAAGAGTCTACAACAAAGTTGTGCTGAGTCTTTGTGATGGACAGCTCAGCAGAGGGGAATCAGCACCCAGCAGGAGCAAGCATAGCTTTTCCCTGTCTCAGCAGCCATGCAGGAGATATCTGGGTTCCCTGCAAGGCTGACTGGAGGAAAGAATATTGATGGTGGATGGTCATACCTAAAATCCATCTAGCCAGTTGCCATCACTGACAACATTTCCAAGGCATGACTATGTTCATTGATGTTAATGTCAAAGTCTGGTTATGTATATTCCCCAACAGCTTCATTTCCAGCAGGACTCACTAGATAAGGAGACTTGGGTTCTGGTCTCTGCTCATCCATGACTTGCTATGTTGGACAAAAATCACAACCTCTATAGGACTGTGAATTCAATTATAAAACTCAGAGGCTGATGAAGTGACATATAGGGTCCTTCCCAGTCCTAAAATTCTCTTAATTTTATTCACAAGTTGCTTTCTGTTAAAACATCTGGATGTCAGCCAGTGATTTAGCAAACACATTGTTAGCTATGTTTAAATCAAACATATGGCAGACACACTCGATTTTTAATTGAATGATCCTAAATTTAGAGCTCTATCTCTTCTTTATGCCTATAAAATCGCTTTGTGCGTTAACCAGAGGAATGGAAGTTGTGGTAGTTAAAAATGTAGGCTCTGGGGTTGTCTTCTATGAATATTTGGATCATGGATAAGTTATTTAACTTCCTTATTCCTCAGTTTTTCTCATTTGTAAAATGTAGGCAATTAGAGTATTTTATCACCCAGGGTTACTGTGGGATTAAAATATCAAGTATTTAGAACAGTGCCTGTAGTAAACACATAATGCACGTTAGCTCATATCTTTATTTCAAAACAGAAGCAGCAGAATTTAAGAATGAGTTCCAGAGGAAACCAAGATGGCGGCATAGGTAAGCACCTAAACTGCTGCCTCGCACAACAATTTCAAAACTACAACTAAAAGACAGAACAGACACAATCCAGAACCACAGGAAAGCTGGCTGAGTGGAAATTCTACAACTAGAAGGAAAGAGAAAAGCTCATGGAGAATTGGGAGAACGGCAAAGGGTTGAGATACGGCAAAGGGTCTTTGTGCATGCAGAGAGGAAGGGTGGCTGAGAGCCTGGCTGACTTTCTCTGGCGGGAGAGGGAAGGAAGCCCCCGACTGCACTGAACCCCAGTTCTGGGCGAAACCCCGTGGACCCAGGCTTATACAGGGGGAGTCTGGACTGTCAGGTAGAGAGAAAGGCACTTGGAGAGTCGGAGACCCGGGGGAGACCCGGGGGAGCCCTGGCGGGCAGGGGTGTGGAGGCGAGCGCGTGAATGTGCACAAAGACTGCAGAGGTTGCCACAGGCTTTCCCTAGTGGAAGGGAGTCAGAAGCTCCTGACTGCACTGAGCCCCAGTTCTGACTGCACTGAACCCCAGTTCCAGGCGAGCCCCTGGGGACCCACTCTTATGGGGGGAATCTGAACTCTTGGGCGGAAGTGCGGGAGCTGGGGAAGGCAGAGGTCTGGAGGCACATGCGCGCAAGGGCAGGGCTGATGGGAAGCCAAGACTGTCTGCTCTGCCCTGAGACTCCACCCCATCCAAGCTGAGCACAAGGGCTTTTGCAATTTGGCAAGTCTAATCCTATAAGGCTGTCTCCAGCACCGAACTTCTCCCAGCGTAGACACAGCTGATCCTCACAGTCAACTGGCCTGGAGATCAATTCCTCCCAGTGATACCAACAACAATCAAGACTTAACTACAACAAGGCTGTCCACACTGTCCACAAAGGGGTGCACCAAGGGTGTCCACCTCAGGTTAATTGGGGAGGCCGACCCACTGGGCCATATAGGAAACCTAGCACACAACACTACCCTACCAACTCAGGGAAGCAGTGAAAATGTGGCAACAAAGAAACAGATCACAAATGGAACAAATGGAGGAAAACAAATGACTGGATATAGAATTCAAAACCACAGTTATAATGCTTTTCAAGAATATCCTAGAAAAGGCCGATAAATATGATGAGACCCTCGAAGATATAAAAAAGGACCAACTAGAAATTAAACATACACTGACTGAAATAAAAAATATTATACAGAGACCCAACAACAGACTAGAGGAACGCAAGAATCAAGTCAAAGAATTGAAATACAAAGAAGCAAAAAACACCCAACCAAAAAAGCAAAAAGCAAAATAAAATCCAAAAAGTTGAAGATAGTGTAAGAAGCCTCTGGGACAACTTCAAGCATACCAACATCAGAATTATGGGGGTGCCAGAAGAAGAGAGAGAACAAGATACTGAAAACCTATTTGAAGAAATAATGACTGAAAACTTCCCCCACCTGGTGAAAGAAATAGACTTACAAGTCCAGGAAACTCACAGAACCCCAAACAAAAGGAATCCAAAGAGGACCACACCAAGACACATCATAATTAAAATGCCAAGAGCAAAAGACAAAGAGAGAATATTAAAAGCAGCAAGAGAAAAACAGTTAATTACCTACAAGGGAGCACCCATATGATTTTCAGCTGATTCTCAACAGAAACTATGCAGGCCAGATGGGAGTGGCAAGAAATTTTCAAAGTGATGGATAGCAAGAACCTACAACCAAAATTACTCTACCCAGCAAAGCTATCATTCAGAATTGAAGGTCAGATAAAGAGCTTCACAGATAAGAAAAAGCTAAAGGAGTTCATCACCACCAAACCAGTATTATATGAAATGCTGGAAGGTATTCTTTAAGAAGAGGAAGAAGAAAAAAGTAAAATTAAAAATTATGAACAACAAATACATATCTATCAACAAGTGAACCCAAAATTCAAGTGAATAAAAAAAAATCTGATGAACAGAATAAACTGGTGAATATAATAGAATCGGGGGCATAGAAAGGGAGTGGACTGGTAATTCTCAGGGGGAAAAGGGTATGGGAGGATGCAGGAAGAGACTGGACAAAAATGGTATACCTATGGATGAGGACAGTGGCGGGGAGGTAAGGGCAGAAGGCGGGGTGGGAACCAGGTGGAGGGGAGCTATGGGGGGAAAAAGGAGAAACAATTGTAATAATCTGAATAAAGATTTATTTATAAAAAAAAGAGAATGAGTTCCAAAAAAAGGAACATTCACAGACAAGAGCAGAAGGTAGCCAGGCACTTGATTACCTTTTGTAAAGAAAGGTCGAACAACTTTCCAGAGGTCTGGATTATTGTTAAATATGATGCCATTCTCATGCATGCCAATGCATTGCAGCCCAAGTTTGCTGCCGAATCGGGAGATGTAGTGATTGTGCTTCATTACGTGGAACATGCTTGAGGACCTGCAGAGAAAGCAAGCCTTGGTGTTAATTTATAAGGATCAGGAGAACACCTGGTGATGATTTTGACTACAGGTGGCTCTCTTAGCAAATGCATGTTGAGCTACATGCCATGCATAATTTCTAATATTCATATTGAATAAGCACTTCTCTTAGCACAAGAACATCCCTCTCCAGTTGAAAAATGTCTTCCTTTTTTTTTACATTTCAAATTTTATTTATTTATTTTTCGGTTAATTCTCACCTGAGGATATTTTTTTTCCCATTGATTTTTAGAGAGTGGAAGGGAGGGAGGAAGGGAGAAAGAGAGAAACATCAATCTGAGAGACACATTGATAGTTGCCTCCTGCACGCATCCTGACCCAAGTGTATGCTCTAACCACTGAGGAAAGCCGGCCAAGGCTATTTTAAAAATTATTTATTTTATTTTTTCCATCACCATTTATCCCCTCTAAGCCCTCTTCCACCTCCCCCCATAATCACCACACTGTTGTTCATGTCTAGGACTTCTCTCTCTCTAAAATCAATTTTTAAAAAAACTGCTTAGATATTAACCTCTGGCAATAGGAAGATAAATGAATAATTTAAGTAATTTAACAATCCGAAGGATAAAGGATAACAGGAAAATTATTCTCCTTAGGATAAAGGTTAAGGTGGGTTTATTGGATGGGGTGCAAGCAGCACAGGAGAGGGAGAAGGGGGAAGAGCCGGGATGAATGCTGTGTGTGTGAGGATTTGGGCAGGAGACGACTCTTGGGAGGAAAAGTCTACTGGGAATTTATGAAGTTGAGAATTGTGGGGTAGAGGGAATAAATTATTTTTTCCTCTACCAAGAGAAAAATTAAGAAGTGCTGTGAGTGACTTCATTTTCTGTGAAAAGGGGCCAAGATTGGAAAATAGGTGAGCGTAGGGCCCAAGAGAAGCAGACCACCTGAATGAAGGCTAAGTGATGACTGTGGCCATGAAGTGTTGGTCAGGAGACTGAAGTCAAAGTTGACATGAGGTAATAAGCTATCTGTCTTGTGAGTAAGATAGAGGGTGTGTGAAGACAGATGGGATATTTATCAGAGGACAGGGAAGATAGTAAGCAGGACACATGGTGTTTGCATGTCCATTGTTTTCATAAATGCCAATATTGTGTTGTAGGCATAGACCAGGCACAAACACCACTTGGAGAAATCAGATGTGGTTATCTAAAGTATCTGGAAAAAAGTCAGTGCAGTGAGGATACTAGGTAGATAAAATAAGGCCCAGAGAGGTGCAGGTAGCCATACCCTCAAATCCTCACTCACAGGGCTGCATGGCTATGGCTGAGTGACTGAGGCAAGAGAGGCTACAGCTCAGCTATCTCCCTCCAAGGCCAGCCTTGTTATATATAAATCCAGAACATGCCATCTCTGAGGTAGGGGCCCACAGCCACCCCTGTGCTGCTGGGTAGACAGTTGGAGCACAGAGTTCACAGAGGACCACAGAGTCAGTGCTCGGGCATAAACCAGGTCTCATTTATCACCCCTCGGCTCCATTGCTAACAAAGCATGCTCCAACTCTTATTCAGACTCCTCCAAGAGGCATGACAACAGGCGCTTCAAATTACCAGGCCTATGTCACAGTATTTATATGTGGACAACATGGCCAAATGCAAATTTCCAACAAAATGTAAGCATAGGCAGCTTTACTTCTCTCCATGTATTTTCTGTAACTTCAAAAATTTCTACACATGTATATTCAGATTGATAGCCATTTTTCTTGCAGGTATGAGAAAAAGGGACCAGGGTTTGAGAATTTAAAAAGGGGCAGAGCTCTGGCCAGTGTGGCTCAATTGATTGGAGCATCTTCCCATGCACAGAAGGGTCTTGGGTTTGATTCCCGGTCAGGGGACATATCTAGGTTGTGGGTCCTGTCTCTGGTTGGGGCATGTGCAAGAGGCAACCAATGTTTCTCTCTTCCTCTCCTTTCCCCTCTCTCTAAAACCAATGAAGGGGTATCCTTGGGTAAGGATTAAAAATAACAAAATAAACAGGTAAAATAAAAAAGGGGCAGAGTGGTTAGTAGAGGTTTTCTGCAGTGCAACTATGGGAGACGTGAGGATAGCTGAGGCAGGGCAAACTGCCATCAGTCTGTGTTTCAGTTGTGTGAACAGGGCGGGAGGCAAGCCATGGATGGGGGGTGTCCATGTGTGCGCTGGTGGGGATCTGGCACAAACAGAGCTGCAGTGAGATAGTTCTTGACTTGGGGCTTGAGAACGAATCCACACAGGTCTGCTAGGTAAGTTGAAATAGATCCCCAGAGCGTTTTCTACTTGAGGATTAAATTATCCTACGTTTCTGAGACCAGAAAAGAGTTCAGAGACAGATCTTAACATTGGAAAGGGACTGCACATTAGAGCAGAGAAATAGGAATAAAATATGCACATTATTGTGAGAAAGCAACATATATTTATAAACATCCCTTTGGTATTTATTACAAAAGAGGAAAACCTGGATTTTTTTTTTTTTTTTTTTTTTTTTTGGTGTGCAATGCCCAATTGTGCAAATTCAAGAGGCATAAAACATCATTGGTGTTATCTTCATTTTAGACAATGTTGTTATTTTCTTTTGGTGAACTTAATATTTATTCAAGTTTTCATGTGTTTACTGCAAGCAACTTTGGTTCTCCCTCCTCATTTCTTTACTGAAATTTTGTTTCTCAACTGCAAAATCTCTTACTATGAGGGTTTCCTGAACACATAACTCTCAAACATGGGGTATGGCTGCTAAAGTACATGCAACTTGTTCTTGTGAGCCTACTTCTTACACTGAGCTGGAGTGACCGTTTTAACACTTGCTCCTCCCTGTCAGAGTTGACACTTGGCTCCTAAAAGAATGACTTTGCCTTAATGAGGTTGTTTTGCTAATGCCTGTGAAAAACACATTCTCATAGAAGACCCTGGCCAAAACAACTCTGTGCTGGCTGAGCCAATTAGGCTGTGAGCTAATTACCCAAACCCTCCCTCTTGTGATGGATTCCAAAGTCCTATTTAAACTAAAAAAAAAAGAAAGCCCTTGAAATAATGGCAGTGCCATTAAAGTGAATAAATTACTTGTGAAAAAATCTTATGTTCAAATCAAAACACTCTATATTAAGGAAAATATTCTCTTGACTTGATTTCAGATAATATTCATCAAATGATCCCAAGTTTTGGACAAGTTTCCCTCTTCCTAGAAACAAGAACAAAAACGAAAAATCCAGATGCTTTTATTTATATTTCAGGGAGTTAATTTGACTGACAAACAGCTAAAATCTTGTCCTGTATAGAAAAATCATGCTACAGAGAAGACTGAAATTCTTAACAGATTTCAGAATTCTAGCTTTTCTTACCTTCCTTGACCTCATTCTATAATTAAAGCAGAAAGGAAGTACTTTGTCTATTCTTTATTTAGAAATTTGTATCTAAAATTTTTTAGTGTTTAGAAGACAAGCCAAACACTATTTTTCTTGCTCTGACCCCTGGAGCTTTTGTATACTACATTAACCACACTGTCCTGTCCATTCATGTTTTTATTACATACTATTGATGGATGTTGCCCACTTATTTTGAGGAATTACTAATCAATTTTAAAAAGAAAATAAGAGCCCTAGCTGGTTTGGCTAAGTGGATAGAGCATCAGCCTGCAGACTCAAGGGTCCCAGGTTTGATTCCAGTCAAGGGCATATGCCCAAGTTGCGGGCTCGGTGCCCCGTGAGGGGCGTGCAGGAGGCAGCCTATCAGTGATTCTCTCTCATCATTGATGTTTCTCTTTCTCTCTCCTTCTCTCTTCCTCTCTGAAATAAATAAAAATATATTTAAAAATAAATAAATAAATAAACTCACCTTTATCACAATGTTGTTGTTGTTTTTTAAGAAAACAAGAAGCCCCAAACTTAAACCCAATGAAATGTTAGTTAATAAAGATCTAACTTTTAAAATCAATGTGTCCCCTAGAGGGCACCAACATCTCAGTTATTTTGAGTCCCAGGCTCAGCCTTGGCAAAGGATGAAGCTGTCAAGACAGACGTGGTACACACAGCAAGCCAAGTGTGACTGGCGGGCAGACAAGCAATTTCAACTAGGTCTTTTATCAAAAGTAGACTGGCTTTATCTAACCAGAGTAAATTGGGAAAATGAGTAAGAGAAGGTTGGTGAGGAACAAAGAACCAGGCCCAGAGCTCTCTGGCACTCAGTAGCACATTAGAGAACTTGCCCTGCCTGAGCTTGTACACTGTAACACCAGTTGAGGGAGATATTATACTGACATGTTGGGAAAGTGAGAATTTCTCATTTTGAGAAGAGACTGAGGGAATCCCCCGCTCAGAGGGATAGAGGGTAGTGTTAGTTGTCTGGTAACTGGAGTCACTGTTCTTTAAACATAACTAAAGTAAAAAGATATCTCCAAAGATAGCAAATCTACTGTTTATTCAAAATGGAAAGGAGCCAGGAAGTAAGTTCTTAAGTGGTAAGTGTTCTGAGTTTAAAGGACCCAAACGGCTATGGCCAGGTTCAAGAGTAATGAGCAATAGAAATATGGAGGAGACAATCAATGGAATAATTGGTCCCCAACATTTGGAAATGCTTGCCTTGTCTAGACCTATTCCGTGCCTGAAGTTTATGCTCCATCAGTCTATCACCTTTTCACTGTCCTTTGCCTTTCTAATATCCTCACTTACCCAGCTTAAGTACTGCAAGAGATCAGACTGTAACCACCCTAACCAAGTGATTACATTTAGTATCATTAATAGTGGGACAACCTTTCCTTGTCTCTTGATATGAAGCAGTATGAAGTGCCTGTATTACCAAGGAACTATTATTACAAAAATGTTTACCCTGAATCTAATTAAGCATTTAGACCTAATTTTCAATTTATAAGAAATGCAGGGAATAGAAAAATATGTGAAATGACACCATAATAAAACAATGTGAGAAATTCAGAATGTGGGACATCCTACAAGACAACTGACCTGGTCTCTTCCAAAGATCAATGTCATGGGGAGGGCAGGGGAGGAATACTCTTTTAACTTTCCTGTTCATTTGAACATGTTCTCAATAGAAAGTTTGAAAAATATTTTATTATCATTAAAATCACTCTTCCATGCATCCTCAATTCCCTTGACCCTCTCTTTACGTTGCCATAGTTGTTTGGTAAAACCACAACCCTGGCTAAACCCAGTTCTTGGCTTACTCTGTGCTTTGCACCTGGCAGTTGAATGGTGCTGGGAACTGCCTCCCACCCCCACCCCCTGCCCCATCCCCACCCACGCACTGCTGACAGGTCTCAGTTACATTTAAGTGGGCCCTTAGTGCAGCTAGCAAGTCTACCACATTTCCTTAGTCCATTCACTCCCTCACTCACTTTTCCAGATGACTGTTGTATCCTGCCTCCTCTCTCTTCATATGTTCCACTTCCTCCCCCCTCACTCTCAGTTAAAGACTTTATTTCCAATTTTACTGAGAAAACAGAAGCAACTGGAATCTCTGCAAGCTCCAACCATCAGGATCTATGCCCGTATATTCAGCCTTCCCTCCTGTTCCTGTGGATGAAATTCCTACTTTATGGTAAACTGCTTGGGAAATTTATTTCACCTGCTGCCTCCAATTCGTCTTCCCCCATTCTTTACTCTAGTCAGACTTTTGCCTTCACTACTCTCTTGTCCCTACCTTGTTCTTGTCGAGGTTATCTGTGAACTTCCTATTGCTAAATGAAACACTCAGATCTCTGTATTCACATGTTATAGTTAGCAATCCCCTCTTCCCTGATATGTATGTTTCACCTGGTGTTCAGACCACCATCCTCTCCTGGTTTTCCTTTCTCTATCTAGCTTCCTTTGCTAGTTTCTGACTATGGTGGAGGGTCTTGTAGCCCACAGGAAGGAATATATCTGCCAAGAAGGCTCCTTGTGGTTAACTGTGCCCAAATTCATAATCAGAATCTAGCAGCCATTGTTTATACGCACACTACGTATCAGGGAAAAGCCACAGACTGAGCTGCCAACCTCCCTGCACTGTGTTCCTGCTCACTGAGCCAAACCTTATAAAGGAGTTACTAGAATCATATTTTGACCAATGGACTGAGACCTGCCCTGTCCAATCAGAACAGCATGGCTTTCTCCCTCACTTTCTTTAGGTCTTTATGTCCTCATTTGTATCTTTCCCAACAATAAAAGCAGCTCCCTAAAACCAATCAAGATGTGCTAATCCAACCATTCAGGACAGTGCTATTTAGAACAATCAAATGATGTAAATTTGGATTTCTCATTTGCATAAAATGGATCAATCAGGGTCCAAGGTGGGCACTTTATATACATGAGCCTCCCATTTGCTTTGGAGTTGCACACTTTCAGTTTCCACTGGAGGCTGCCTTTTCGTGGTTTGCAAACTGTTTATCTGAATAAAATTACTCCTTTCACCACACCACCAACTAGGGACTCCTGTTGGCATTGGATTGGTAACAGTGAGGTTTTGTTGACAGTCAGAAGACTTAGACCTTGCTTCTTAACATCCCATTTAGACGTCTACAAGACGTGTCAAATCAAAATGTCTGAAATGGAATCAAAGCTGATTTTTCCCCATCCCAAACTTGTCCCACCTATCTCACATAAATCAGTATCTTCATTCTTGCAGGTGTTCAGGCACAAACTGTGGCATCACCTTGACTCTCACACCCAATATCCAGTCTGTTAGCACCTGTTGGCTTTGCCTTCAAAATATATCCAGAATTTCACCTTATTACCTTACTGCTCTCACCTAGACCAGCCACCACCATTTTTCGATGAATTTCTCTATTTGTACCCATCCCATGTCCCTTCACCATCTTTTCCTAACCGAGAAGCCAGAATAATTCTGCTGAAACATGAATAAGTCAGATATGTCACTCTTCTGCTTAAATTCCTTAATGGTTCTACATCTCACTCAGGGTGCCAGCCAGAGTTGTTATAATGGCCTGCAAGGCCCAACAAGATTTTGCTATCCCTATTTCCTCTCTAACCTCATCTCCACTACTCTTCCACTAGCCATATTGTTATCCTTCTTATTCCTTAAATGTTTCAGACAGGCTCTTACCTCAGTGCCTTTGCATTTGCTGTTCCTTCTGTCTGGAATGTTTTCCTCTAGGTTTCTGCATGGCTTTCTCCCTCACTTTCTTTAGGTCTTTATTTAAATGCTATTTTTCAATGAGGTCTGCTTTGACCACTTATTTACAATTGTGCTCCCAACCCTACAACAGACTCTCCCTATTCCCCTACTTTATTTTAATTTTCTGTGTAGCATATATCTAACTGTTAACTTTGTGAGCAACCATCCTAGTTTGCCTGAGATTGTCCCAGTTTCAGCATTAAAAATCCCACATCCTAGGAAACCCCATAGTTCCAGGCAAACTGAGATGGTTGGTTACCCTACTGATATACTACTATACATTTTACTTCTCTATTGTTAGTATATTAACAATAGAACAATGTATTTCTCTATGACAGTAGGGATTTTGGCTGATTTGTTTATGATATCTAGGGAACATAGTAACTTCTCAGTAAATATTTATTTAATAAATAAATGGAGAACCAATAATGACTATGATAACTTAGGATCATCTAGTGTTTAGTATTGAGAATAGTAAATTCTCAATAATTATATGTTTTGTTTTGTTTTTAAATGAAATTGTCAACACCTATTTTATTTATTTTTTATTTTTAAAATATATTTTATTGATTTTTTTACAGAGAGGAAGGGAGAGGGATAGAGAGTGAGAAACATTGATGAGAGAGAAACATCCATCAGATGCCTCCTGCACACCCCCTACTGGGGATGTGCCCGCAACCAAGGTACATGCCCTTGACCGGAATCGAACCGGGGACCCTTGAGTCTGCAGGCCGACGCTCTATCCACTGAGCCAAACCAGATAGGGCTCAATAATTATATGTTTAAAGAATAAATGAATATGCCCTGGCTGGTGTGGCTTAGTTGGTTGGAGCGTTGCCCCGTACAGCAAAAGGTCACAGGTTTGATCTTGGTCAGGGCACATACCCAGGTTGCAGGTTCAATCCCCAGTTGTTTGGGGCGAGTACAGGAGGCAACAGATCGATGTTTCTCTCTCCCTCTCTCCTCTCCCTCTTCCTTCCTCTCTCTCTAAAATAAATAAAAACATATCCTTGGGTGAGGATTTAAAAAAAAGAGTAAATGAATAAATTTCCTAAAACATGTACTGTAACCCTAATTGCTATGCTAATTGCTAATATATATGTAAATATGACCCTAATTAGCATGTCCATTGCTAATTCTGCTTTATGGATGCTATCCACAATTTTTTTTTGTATTCATGACAAAAAATAATTTATGTATGACATATGGTGTCATGCACAACTTCTGTAGACCCTCATTGATTTAGCATATACCTGATTAGGGAATTGTGCATACTTTATGTACGGATGATTAAATGGACCTTCCCCCAAAGCCTGGAGTTGCTCAGGCCACATCCCAGCAACACTCATGCCTGCCCAGCCCCCATCCCCACCCCTGCTTCTGTTCCTGCCCTGAAGTTCTGCACCCTCACCACTTCAGAATTAAACTGGTTAGAAAAATTGAGCCATAATCTCTACACAGTTATAATGACTATAGATCTCAAACTTTTCAAAAGAAAAAAGATCTGGCAAACTATTAATATAAAAATAAAAAGCTTTCCGAGGTCCAATGGGGTCTTTTCAAGAGGTACAGGTAGTCCTGGAAGGAACCTGAAGAACAGGCAGGGAAAGGAGATAGGGACAAACATGTCCTATTCCTGTCGGGGGCGGGGTAGGCCCTTAACAAAATTGAGTGGCTCAGAGGCAATTAAAAAGAACACAAAGACTCCAACCAGTGAAAAGCCTGTGAGGACAGGACAAAGAAAGAACTGGAAGAGCTGGGGGAAAGGGCAGGATGGGTTGTGTCCACGTCTCCAGCGTGAATCAGCGCCTGACTTGGTTAGGTCACTAAGATGACTTTTCTAATTAAGACAGCAGAGTGGCTGGATGCCACCCACCCCTCACTGTAATGAGGGTCCCACTTCAGGAAGTGGCTTTGGCTTCCAGGGAATTTATCTGGTGATGTAAGCATTTAGGATGTAAGAGTGATTTATATTCTGGTTCCCTGCTCCTTTCTCCATGCATCATTCTTCACTCCAATTCTAGTCTAATACGACCACAACCTGAGCTAGACCTAAAGTTAACACAATAAGACAAAACCATTCCAACTCCACTTAGTTGTTCCCCCAGGCCCAGGGAAAGGCCCCCTGCTCTGGAAACTTCTTACCTCCTCTTCCCTCTTAAGCTCCTCAGCACATTGGAATCACCCGGGGAGCTCTAAACACTGCTGGTGCCTGAGCATTGGGGGTTCTAAAGCTCTCTGAGTGACTTTAACGTGCAGCATGGGTGAGAACCACTGATCCAGATCCTGAGCTGTGGGCAGATAACCTTTTGGATGAATATCCTGTGGGTCACTGCACCTGTCTGCAGAGGGAAATAGGTGACAAGGAAGGCAGATGCTGACTTGAGGTGGGGAAGACAGCTTGCTGTGCTGGGGATGTCCAATCCCCACGTCTAAATATCATCAGTCCCAGGACATTTGGAGACTGCAGCCAGTTGCAAAAATGAGTAAAATATTGATTTTTTAAAAATGAGAACATATCAAATTCATTCACATTTGGCTGACCAGTTCAATAGCTCAAGAGAGTGAAATCCAAGAGTAAGCATGGTCTAGCCCTGAGAGGGTGCTTCTCAAACTTGAGTGTGCCTCCAGCCACCTGGAGAGCTTCTGAAAACACATCAGTGGGCCCACCCCAGGCATTCCCATTTAGTGGGTCAGGTTGGGACCCAAGAATGTGCATTTCTAATAAGTTCCCAGGTATGTTGATGCTGCTGGCTGCGGGACCACTCTGTGAGAACCACTACATTAGAGTGAAGTGAAGTGACATTTCCATCTGAAGCTGTTTACATCAGTTGTATAAGCATGGTCTGCCTTAAAAGTGCAACATCACCAAACTGAAGGAACAGAAAAAACCAAGGCAAAAAGTGAGGTGTTAGATTGGTCAAAAATAACATTAAAATAGTTAAAAATATTTGGAAGGAAAATACATTCTTTCCCCTCACTTCCTTCTTTCAGGTATTTGCTTTAGAGAATTGGGCTTTGAGGATAATATGGTATTTTATGAAATGATATATGTAATATTGGCCTGAAAAAAAATCAATGTAGTTTCCAGAAATGCTTCACTTTACTTCTGGGTTATAGTTTATGTATCTAAACAAATCATTCTAATAAATCAGTAAAAGACCCTGGCCAGCCTTAGTTTGTGGGTAAAGCCCCATTAAGGATTGTAAATATAAAAATTCATTAATGAGACAGTGTTGGCAAAGCTGCTAAAAATCTAGTAAAGATAGCTGGAAGTCTAGTTAAATATGCTCTTTCTGACATTCTCCATTTTCTATGATCCTATATAATAAAAGCCTAATATGCAAATTGTCCCCTTGACCCGGAGTTCTGCTGGGATTTTGAACGCTCACTATGACATGAGCTGACCACCGGGGGGTAGCACGGAACATGGCAGACATTGGTGATGCGGTGCTGCAGTGGAGGTGCTGCCAGCCCCAATGGGCCCCGACAAGAGTGGGACCGCTGCGGGATGGTGGAGCAGGTGAATGGGCAGTGCCAGGCCAAGGTGAGGTTCCAGACAGGGCTGCAGGGCTGCGAGGCTAGGGGCACGAGCTGGGCCCCAACTCATGTCCCCAGCCTCACAGCCCACCCCAAGGGATGCCACCTATGCATGAATTTGTGCACTGGGCCTCTAGTTACTAAATAAGAAAACGGGTATTTTACAAAGTTAATTCTATACAATCAATGCATATTTGATTAATCCTGGAGTGAATTCAATCTGCTGAAGTTATCTAGAAAATATAACAATGGGGGGGCATCATTTCTTCTAATAGGCAATAGTGTTCCTGCTTTATTTAATAAGATCACTCAGCTGGGACACGGGCATGCAGTCATAAATAGCATAGCGTCAGATGGATGGCTTCTTTATCTACTGTCTACCCTTCTAGCGGTGCCCAGTAGCTTGGTATTAGAAATACACTAGCAAACTGGTACTGTCAGATTTTTGTCTCAGGCATGCTTAGGAAAGCAGAAAAGATAATGCCTCTCTCTAAAGTATGTTTCGTTGAAACCAGACCATCTATGTTCTCCACATTCACTGATTAGAGAGATTGTGAATACTTTCCCAGCTTTCCAGAATTCTTTATCTTATGTAGCGCTGGCTTCAGGCAAAGCCCATTCATTGTTTGTTCCACTTGTTTGCAATGTTAGATTTTTTTACCTAGGAATATCTCACTTTCACTGAACTAATAAAAACAGAGCCTCGGGAACAAAGATGGCAAGATATCAAAATAAGTTTGTTTTTTGAATAGGAAAAAGCCCAGCTTTGACTTTAAAAATGGGCCTCTGATTATTAATAGACTTACTTGCTGATAATGAGTGTTTCCTCTCCACATACCCAGACTCTCATGAACTCTCCGTACATCTTGTTGTAGTAGTTGCAGGCACTGCCAATCCCCATCCACAGGAACCTGAAGTGGGAGATGAGGGGCCCAATTCCCATACAATATCCAGGACCTAGGAAAACCATCAAGTCACAGTCAGCATTCCAGTTACACCAAAAAGAGAGGCTGCTTTTCTACTGCTGTTCTTGTTCTTTTTATACCTAAGTGTTTTTTCACATCTCCTGATGTATATCTGTGAATCACTAAAAATGAAAAAAAAAAAAAACACACAAAAACCAGTAAGCTTAACTATAATTTCTTTACCCCTCCATGAGTAAAAAGGAATTCATTGTCCACACCATAGTAGTTCCATTTGGTCTCAATCATTTCATTCAGAATGAACTAGGGCATGTGTCTACTGTTTTCATGCCATGTTAAATGGTGTCAGTGAGTTTCAAATACAAGTTAATCAGTCTGTCAGTTATATGCATAGTCACCAGGGAAAGTGACAAACTGACAGATCTGTTTGACTGTCTAGTTTTGTCGGAAAATTTTTGGTTTAAATCCCCCAGTTGACCTAATGGGTGGATCAGAATTAGGTTGTAGTTTTGATATAAACTTCTATAAAAAATGTTATGGTGTAACCTTTTAAACTAAGAAAAACATGGTCTGCAAAGGTAATGTCCAAACAAATAATATTCATCCTTCAAAAAGGACTCAGTTTAAGAAAAGAATCTTAAGGTAAATCTCATTAGGCAAAATAAAGCTAAAACTTGAAGTAGGCAGTGAGTCTGATCAGTTTTTAGACCAGAGTTTTAGTCCTTCGATATGGTTTTACTCAGTCACTTTCATCCTTGCTTATGCAGACAGACAGAATTTTTAAAAACTTAATTATTGTTTCTAGAGAAAGATGAAAGGAGAGAGAGAGAAACACTGATTTATTGTTCCATATATTTATCCATTCATGTATAAATTGGTTGATTCTTGTATATGCCCTGACTGGGAAGATGTTCCAACCAACTGAGCTACCCTTCCAGGACAGACAAAGGCAGAATTTTGAAGACAGGAATTCAGTGAACAACTATGGAATTTTCTGTTGCATTTATCAGATATCAAACTTGGTAGCTTGAATTTACCAGTGGTGGTGAAAAGTTAGACAACGGATTTTTGAAAAGATTTTAGGAATTTATGTATAAAGTATTAGTTTTCTAAATCTTCTCCTTTAAGTCCATTCTGTTAGTGAGATAGTTATAAAGCAAAACATGCACAACTGTGTGAGGCAGTCTTCTCACTTTATGGGCAGTAGTTATGTAATAATAATCTAGATAATCTAAGCTTTTTCTTGAGTAATCTAAATTAGATGTTTAATTCCAAATTTGGCAAACAAAATTCTTAATTATGTAAGAGTTGTATTAATGTGGGCAAGACTGTTAGCTATTTTTCTTTAACATAAAGAACTTTTCATATCTGTAGAAGAAAAACATTTTAAAGGGTTCTTAATCTTTTATACTAATAACACTATATTTTAAGTAGATAACTGACTTTATATAAAATAATTCCATTAAGTTCTTAAAAAGATTTAAATAAGCAAGTTTAATTGAATATGTATTTCCTTAAAAATGTCATGAGATATACTAACCTGCTATCAATTGAAATATGCATAATAGCAAAATACTTTATTGGATAGTTACAACTTGAAACATTGTAGATGATCCATAAATGTTTTCTGAATGAATTTTTAAAATTAATTAGATGTATATATAATATAGAAAAATAAACTTTTACAAGTCATTCTTTTTTAGAGTATTTTAAGTTGCACTTATATTTTTATAAAAATAGAAAAATATCATTGTATCAAATACATTTATTCCAAATAAGGTCAAACATCTGGCTATTTGGAAGTAGATTTATTCAACATTTGCTTCCTCAATGTCCTAGGCTCATGAGAAACAAAGGCTGCACTTTTCATTTTTTATATAAAAGTTTGGGAACCACCATTCAAATATAAAAGATGACAGTGCAGAGTTGTGTCTACTCAAAAGGGAGATTGCAATGAACTTTATTTAGGTTGGAAACACGAGTGTTCTAACCAGTAGAGAATCAGAGTGTTGGGTCCTTAGTGACCATTCATATGTCAGCTTAATTCATCCAACAAACACTTACTGAAACCCAACTAGGTATAGAAACTAGCTCCAAATTAGGGACTAGAGATGGGATGATAAGTGTCAGTAGGTCCCCAGCAGAATCCCGGGCAGAAGGGGAGAGTAAGTAAAGAAAAAGTGCAAAATCAAGCAGTTATAACACAATATGATCCTTTCATTTACACACATATCTTACACCTTCCAGCCAGAGAGAAGAATGCTCTAGGAGGGGAGAAACTTCAGCAGGACATTAGGGAAATACTCTGGTAGCAGCCACATATTAAGCTGCTCTCTGCTTCTTGGTTTTGGAGATGCTTATCTAGGCATGCAACAGATGTAGAAGCCGTTTTCACCCTAAGAGGAGCAGTAAATGCTTGACTGCAATTTAGTATAGAGACAGCCTCTGTGAAGCCAACAACTGGGCCTCTTTCTTGCTATCTAATGAAGAAGCTGTTGTGTGAAAGGTATTTCACACTGGGTATACACCCTAGAGAAACCTGCACACACAGATGGTCATAGTCGCACTGTTCACAACAAGCCCCAAACTGAAGACACCCCAAATGCCTTTCAACAGTAGAAACAGTAATTAAATATAAGAGTTTGTGTAACTCCAGCCCATATGAACTACAGCTGCAGGCCACCACGAGAACGAATCTTACAAGTGTAAAGTTGAGCAAAAGAAGCAAGATAGAAGAGCAAGTAATATAGGATCCCATTACTAAAACACTTAAAATCAGGCAGCACTAAACTACACATTGTTTGGGGATGTGAAATTAGGTGGTAAAACTGTAAAAAAACAGGGAGTAATTATCACCTAACAGAAGCACGTTTACCACTGGGGGGAGGGAGGGTATGATTGAAAAGACACAAGAGATGTTTTTGGGGACTCTGCTGACATTCTATTTTTTGTCCTGGAGAGTGATGACATGTTTATTTGTGCTCTATTCCATAAAATATTTTCTTAGAGGAGAAAAGAGAATATATTGCTGTGTCCTTTCACATGGGTCCCCTGTAGGGACTCGGTGCCCAGAGCAGAGAGAGGCTCTGGGGGAGAAGACCCATTTGGAAGGTTGGGGAATAGCTGTGTGTTTTGGGGGAAGAGCTGCCAGGTGCCAGGAACTGTGAATCTTGTACAGAGATCAGTGAACTCTTAGCATTCTTCAGAACCGAAGGTTCTAGAGCTCCTAATTCCTCACCCAGGCTCTCATAGCTCTCCCTGGTATGGAGATGCACTGTCTGTGCATCATCTCTATAACCTCATGTCTCCCTCACATCCCAGAGCTTGATATAGCAGGGATACTCAGTACATGTGGGTTGAAGAAGCTTAGATTTGAGTCCAAGTTTCATCACTTAGTAGACATGCAATATCTACCCTCTTTTAGTTTCAGGTTCTTTATCTGCAAAATAGGCAAAAATACACCCACCCCACCAGAGTGCTATGAGGATCACAAGAGAAAATGGGTTTGAAGTTGCTTTGTTGTAAACTATAACTTAAACGTAAGGGCTTTGAATCATTGCACCTTCTTAAGCTCCTTTGGCTTTCACTGACCCTGAGCTTCCCGAAACCTGTAAAATTGAAAACCCAGAGACCAGTGATGAGAGGGAACTGGCCAAAGGAGTTTAGAAGTGTTGGTTGGAACTACCCCAGCAAAGCCAATTTCCTCACTTTTCCTACCCCATCAAGGAACATGGGATCTCAGAGTCTGTGCCACAGAGAATTCTGAGCAGACCTCACATTTTCAAAGGGAAAGCCTGGACCTTGCAGATCCCTGGCTAGCAAAATGAGCAGCCACGGTGGGAGTAGGGCTTCCGGTTGCCCCACCATACATGCACTTTCACTTTCCATGCAGCTGGGCATCTGACAGGCCATTTCTCTCTCACCTGTAAGATGGGAAGGTTGAACTTCATGGTTTCTCATTTTTGTCAAAACAGTTTGCTGGGTGAGGCAGATTGCCTCTCTGGGGCTCAGTATCCCCTTCTGTCAGGTGAAGGTGTTGGGCTTATATCTGTGGCTCTCAACCCTGACTGCTTAGGAAAAATCACTTGGGGAGATTTTTTTCAAATATCAGCATGGGGGCCCTTCTTCACGTGTGGCTGAGAGCCAGAGCACTATGTGACCTGTCAGTGTATGGCAGCATGGTGTCCCCGGCCCACAGCAGGGGGCAGAATGGGTGGCCACCGAGGCTCCTGACCCATAGCTTCAGGGATGCTAGTTCTCATGCTTGCCCCCTAGACTGACCTCCTCACTTGTGGGCTGAGGGAGTTCTACCATCATCTGTAGCATAAACATCTGTGTGTGTGTGTGTTGGGGGCGGAGGGTGGAGGGACTAGTTTAAAATGCACTTACTTCACCTCCACTATTCCTGGAATCTGTCCTGGGAGCCCACTGGGGAAGAAGAAGTTCAGTAAGAAAGGATTTCAAGTTAGACCATGGAAGAATCTTCCCTCAGACCCCATCAGGGAGTAGAGAACAAAATTAAATGTTCTGTTAAATTGGGCATCAAAGTAACCTAAAGTACCAGGCTGAATTAGATAGAGAGACAGGCAGTTCTCTGGAAATTCTTAAAGAATCCAGACACAGGGCACTTTGCACCGGCCCCATACTCCGGCTCTAAATTACTCTGTGCTGAGGCACACCCACGCTTGGAAGTGTGTAATGACTATGCTCCTGAAATATAGCCTTACTGTATAGCTTATGGGATTGGGGCAGATGCCTGCCACAAAGAATTTTCACTGAAAACTAAAGAACTAGTCTGATATTTTTGATTCATTCTGAATTAATCTGATGGTGATGGAGTGCTGGGGGTTTCTATTGAATTTATCTGGTTATTTATATTATACTCTACTTTTGATTGACCCACAGATCTTGTTGAAGAATCTATCAGGGTGTGATGTTCAAAGGGAATTGTAGTGGTCCCCATTCTTCCAACTGCTCAGGTCTCATCCAGTCCTTATGGTGGCACCATTATCACCCCCTCCCCTTAAGAACAAAAGAAAATGAAGAGGGAGGTTAAGGGAAGGCAGGGAGAAGGCCTGGATGAGGCAGAGTGGGAAGGAGAAGGAAAGGAGTACAGAAGTTATTCCAGAGACTTTTCCACCTTCAGAGCAAAATTGGTATGAATTTGAATCCAACAAATAAACAACAAAAAAACCCTGAATTTTTACCTTGCTCCTTCCAGTCTCAAACTTACCTTAAAGGGTTTGTGCCAAGTCTGCCTTACCAGAGATAACCACAGAGTAGAAGGTGTTATCTAATATATTTTAAAATACTTTCATTTAAAATGTACAGATAATTGATATAAATTTTTGCCTGTGAGTCTTCATTTGCTAATGTTGCTGTGGGGTTCAGCCATCTCCCCAGGTTTGCTCTGTGTCTTTCACAAAATTTTCTTTACCCTCATGGACCAAAAACCCAAGTAAATAATCTTAGATACAAAACTAAACAACGACTTACCTGGGATTGAGGATGTGTCCTCATAATTCCAGACCAAAAAAAGGAAGCCAGTGAGCAGCAGGATGGGCATGGTGGCAACAGGAACGGCTTCGGGCACTACGCTGGTAATGTTATAATGCACTGGGTTCAGCATTTCCAAAATCATACTCTGTTCCTCTATCTCAATGGAGGCAAGTTAAAGTCCTGTGGAAATCAAAGGGGCCGAAAAATTAGAGAATCCCCCAAGAGGTACAGCTAGGACTCCAGTCCCTTGAGAAGATGCTGTATTGTAGAGAGCTGCACTTGTTTTATAACGTGATTGGACACTTAGACAAGACAAATTTGACTTGTGGGTACAAGTCAAAACAAGCAAGCCCAAGAGAGATCTTTTGGCTTGACATGCAGCATTTCTGACCTTGATAGAGTCTCAGGTTCATTTAGACGCTTGGTCTGATAGAACCTTATCATTTTGCCCTTGAGTGGATAGAGTGACTGAATTCCCAATCGAGAGCCAAATTTCTTACCAAAATACAAGAAAATGAAGCTCATTCCAGAGGTGGAGTCATTCTGTGACTTCATCAGCAGATTTTGTGTAGGCAATCTTTTCCCCTTGCAGCCAAATCACTTTTTTTTTTTAAAGCAATCCCCCACACCCTTCCTTGCTCAAAATTGCTTTCCCTAAAGAATAAGCTTCTCTAGGAAGAATGTGTTTCTTGGTCATCAGTGAGGCATTCTCAGAGCCCCCCATTAGATTCTCTATTGAATTCAAGTTGACTCACTCAGGACAAGTGAGGCTTAAAACCTTTTGCATCACAGGCTGAATTAAGCAATGCCTGTGGGGGCCAATGTCAGAGGTAATAGGAAAGAAGAATGGGAGAGGAAGAATAAAGAAGAGGAGAAAGAACAGGAATTGGAAGGAGGAAGAAAAGAAAGGACAGAGTAGAATGCCACCTGCGATAGGCTCAGGTGCCACTCAGCAACCTTGCTCCTCACAGCAGCTAACCTCCTGTGCAAGACAATTTTCAGTTTGATTTGCTGGTTCTGTTTTTCAACAACATAATGTTGAGCCTGTCTTTACAGTAAGGTTTCCTAATATCTATACTCTCAAGAGAGAGTTTCAGAAATGCTGATTTGTTGAAGATACCTAGATTGAATCGATTTATAGGGAGAGGAAAGAGCAACCATTCAATGCAGTTTCCCAGGGGCTGATGACTACTTCAGGGTTTACCTTCCCTTAGAAAGTGCCTGAAGTTTCCAGGACTTGTAATGGCTCTGAAACAGATTTTGGCTGGGTTTTATCTAGTAATAAGGTGCTAGATTCTTAGCCAGAGCTTCTAATTGGCTTTCAGGGGCTCTGTGAACTCCCTGAAATGCTGCACAAAATGCTGTATCTGCTCATCTGCCCTTTTCAGGGGGAAAGAAGCTAGACCTCTTATCACATTCTTAAAGACTGTGTACTTGTAATTCTCCCAAGACCCGTATGATCTTAATCATCCAGCCAAAGACCCATTTCTAGCAAAGTACTTTCAATTGCTTGATTCGGTCTATTTTCCCACTTTTTAAATAATCATTAACAGTTAAGTGCAAGGCACTAAAAATACCTGTACATGTATTGAAAAGTTAAAGTGTGTGTGTGTGTAAAGTTGAGACTGGAATTCAGCAATGTTTCTGTAATTATCTGGTTCTTTTGTTAATGAGTAGGCGCTGATTTGCACAGGTTGAGTTTTTTGGTTTTTAATTTCCAGAATGGAATTTGATATTCTGAGTAAGCTCCTGTGACTTTCTAATAGCAGGACCCTCCAGGTTTCTATTCATATTGATGAAACCTGAAACCAGTGTTAAAAGCGTAAGTGGAGAAAGTGATTGTGACAGAAAGGAGGATGATGTCACAAAGGAAATGATGCTGGCAGAAAACTTCACATCCCTCAGGGGTCCTCAAACTTTTTAAACAGCGGGCCAGTTCACTGTCCCTCAGACCGTTGGAGGGCCGGACTATAGTTTAAAAAAAAAACTATGAACAAATTCCTATGCGCACTGCGGGCCTGGGACAAGTCGGCTGCTAAGCAGGACAGGCAGCGGCACCCAGCGGGCTGCATGTGGCCCGCGGGCCGTAGTTTGAGGATCCCTGCAAGGAACTCTCAGATATTTCACAACATTGAAAACACAAGGGATAAAATATTGGGAGCTGATGCAAATTTATAAAGGAGTATGACAATTCACCGAGGTGTTTACCAAGGTAGGCTCCCTTGGTACCTAAGTTATACAAAGAAGGCTTGACCTGTTCAAATACTCTTGATATGTGCGTGCTTTTTAAACAAAGAAAGAAAACACTTAAGAATTGCAGTGTTTCTAATGTTTTAAATTACAGTGTATTAAATATTAGTTTTACTTTTTTTCATTTTCCTATACATTAAAAGACTACAGTAAGAGTTTTTAATGTTTCAACAAAAATGTGGAAGGTCACAGCAGTGATTTTTCTCTCTTGGCTTTGATTTGGCGCAGTTTCAGCTTGTGTGGTCTCACTTTTACAGTCCCACATTATTGTGTGAGGTGAGGATTGCCTTGATGTCTAAACGTTTAGTGGGGCTAAGAAGCTCGGTTTCTCATCTTCCTAAAAAGTTCATCAAGATGACTCAAAGTACCATTTAAAGACCTGACAGGCTAAGATTTTTTTAAATTGATCTTTTAGATAGAGAAGGGGAGGTGGCGGGGGGCGGGGGGGAGAGAGAGATACCATTTTGTTGTTTCCGTTATTCATTGGTTGCCTCTTGTATGTGCCCTTATCAGAGATCCAACCCGTAACCTTGGTGTATTAGGACTATGCTCTAACCAATTTAGCTACCCAGCCAGGGCAGGATGAGAATATTTTTTTATGCTAATAAAGCATTTTGCTATATGTCAAGCACTTCACAAATATTAAGCCATTCATCCTCACTACAGTTAAGAGCCAAGTGTGAGGATCCCCATTTTACAGGTGATGAAACTGAGGCATAGTCCTAGGGCACCCAACTTGTTTGTGGCAGAACTGGGATTGGAATTCATATAGTCTGTCTCTAGAAGCCCATGCTCTTTATTTTTAAAGAATATATATATATTATTTCATGAAGGGAAAGAGAGAGATAGAAACATCAATGATGAGAGAGAATCATTGATCAGCTGCTTCCTGCATGCCCCCACTGAGGATTGAGCCAGCAACCCTGGCATATGCCCTGACCAGAATCAACCTCCTGGTTCATAGGTAGATGCTCAACCACTGAGTCACACCAGTGGGGCCAGAGTCCATGCTTTTAATCATGCCATTTTGTTGCCTATTAGGGATTCATTTGGTCCCTATATTCAGGGACTTTTTAATCATTTATGTTCATTCCTAGGCTATTCAGAATGACTCCCTTTAAAGGAATAAGCTTTATAGACCTCAGAAAAAAGATTATCTTCTCCTTGTGTATTGGTTTCCTGTTTGGTAGGACATTCTGATAGGCCACACAGACAGGTTACACAGAGGCCTTTGAATGTGGTACCTGAACTTTATAGAAGTTGCTTACATGTCTTGGGTGCCAGGAATCCTCTCCCCTCACCTCCATGCATATGTATATATATAATTTATACACACACAGAGGCATTTATTTGCAGGGTAGTCTCTACTTGCCACTTGCTGGGGCATCCCACAATGAGCTCTGGCCACCTAATGAACCAGACCTGTGCTCCTGTGCTGCATGGAGCTGCGGGTATCCTAACACCTTCACTTAATGCCTCACCAACCTCAGGGCAAGGAAATGCTAGTGTTATACCCAGAGCCCCCAGTCTGAGTGGGCCAAAGGCCCTTAGAGATATAGCAGAGCCTATATATCCTGGTGACTTTGGGATCAGGACACACCATGGACCCACAGTGCCAAGAGGGGCTCCCAGGTGCCCTGACCTGACCCTCTGCAGAGTAGGGAGGCAGGCTCCAACCTTGCAGAAGTGCTGCCTAGCCTGGCCAGACACTTCTAAATCCTACCTTGCAGAATGGAGGCCACCTGTCCAGCAGGGAGATGACCTGACCACCTTGGATGTCAAGCCTGCCCTCCTCATTCTCTCCAGCACACCTGGTTTGTTCTTCTTTATGCCCCCACTCCCAAAGAAATGAGACCCAGCCACCTGCTGCATCTTCTGATTTGGGTATCCACAGAGGGTTGTCTCCTGGGGCTGCTGTTAGGAGAGAGACAGATGTGACCTCAGCCACCCAGGGCTGACCAGGTCTTGGAGGGGGAGGTACAGACTCTTATTGAACAGTTTCCCAGGCCAGAGAGTGTCCTGTCCCAGGGAGGGGCTGCTGAGTGGGGCTGAAGGCCTGAAGGGATAAGAGTGGGGGGAGAATGAGCATGATGCTAAGCAGAAAGAATGATCAGCAAAGAACAGAAAGGAGGCTGGTGACCCAGGGCTCAGAGAGTGGAGGAGTGGGGTTTACTGGGGATGGAGATAGTGATAGGGAACACCTGTGCAAAGCCTTGTAGGCACATTAAAGATATTAGAATTTGTCCTAAGAGAAATGAGGAGCCACTGAAGGGCTTTAAGCAGGGGGTCAACAAATAACCCATGCCTACTGTTTCAATTTCCTTTCTAACCATTTCCTCTTTTTAAAACTCCTGGCTTTTGCTTCAACTACACTCATGATACCAGTCTCTCAGAAGTCACATATGACCTTCCTACTACCCAGTCCACGCCTTTTTACCTTCATCTTTGTTGTTCTTGATCTCACCCTGTGTCATTGGACCCCTTTGGCCATTCCTCCTTCTTGAATCCTTTTGTTTACACTTACTGTGATAGGCTTTTCCTTTTCTCCCACTGTTCCTTCTTATTCCTCTGTATGTACCCTGCGGTCCCCAGACTAAGTGCTTTGCTTCACACTTCTGAGAACTCATTACTTTTTCTGACTCCAGGTCTTACTGCTGTTCCTTCTTGGCCCTATCCTTTCTCTTTAGCTCCATATCAGAAGGCCCAAATGCCTCGTGAACATCACCATATAGATGTCTCACCATCATTCCACACTTATGTCTAATACCAAATTGATTAGCTCCCTCCTAAACTTGTCTCACACTTCATCCTTTTTATACATTGGTTTCATAGTCATTCAACTTCAAAATCTTGTTTTCACTTACCTCTTAACTTTCCTAACCATATCCCTCATCCCAATCTAAACATGTCCAGTCCCAAAGTTCTAAGGATATTCCCTAAAAATGTATTGTCTTTGACTCAAGGAACTTTTCTGAACTTCCTTTACTCCTGGTCCATATCTTTTTTTATAATGGACCTTAACCCTACCATCTGCTCGGTTTATTCTTAGGGGTCAATTGAAGTCAAATTCACATCTGCTTTCTAGATTCTTGCCAAAAGTTAACTTCAACTCTCCAATCCAATTGTTTTCAAAAGCGTTTGTGAAAAATCTATTGGGGCCCAACAGGCATGGCTCAGTGGTTGAGCATTAACCTATGAACCAGGAGGCCTCGGGTTCGATTCCCAGTCAGGATATGTACCAGGGTTGCGGGCTCGATCCCTAGTTGGGGCGTGCAGGAGGCCGCCAATCAATGATTCTCATCATTGATGTTTCTATATATCTCTCTCCCTCTCCCTTCCTCTCTGAAATCAATAAAAATATATTTTAAAAAAATATATTGGAGATTCTTGGTGGACCCTCCACTCTGAGAAGTCCGAAGATCTGATGCCCTCAAGGGCTACGTAGGTTACACAAATGAGATGAACAGACTTGTAGCACATTATAGAGCAGAGCCCTCTTCTCAAAGTATCAGGCATGATGCCAAACAAAACATCTCTCCGTGGGCCCAATCTAGACCCTAGCCCATTCGCAGCCTTTACTTAGTATCTGAATCAATTGACATGACCCAAGCAACTGCACTTAGACCTAGTTGTGTCCTTTCTGAAATGCCTTTGCCTAGCCAGGCTTTGGTGCCTGGCCATAAGCTAACTCTGAGTAACTTTATAAGATCAGCCATCCATACTGTTTTATCTAAAGAGATGTTTTCATGATAATAAAATCATTTATATTTATCCTTCGGAATTGAATGTATTTTTGTATGCTTCCTCAAATCCCTTACATATAAGTGGGGCATTAATTCTTAAAAGTAATGTCTTTCTGTTTCCTCTCCTAAAAGGTGAGTTCCTCAAAGCGCAGGATACATGTCTGTCTCCTTCAAGCCTGTATCCCACTCCTGGAACAGCATCCAGACCATGTTTGCATTGTTTCTGCCTTTGTCCAGATTTCACTTTCTATTGTAACCCCCCTGACCCCTTTCCTCTCAGGCCTTCCCTTTCAGTTCATTCTGAACACCACTGCCAGATAGTTTTTCAATTCAGTTTTTTATCACATCAATCCTCTGCTAAAAACCCTCTGTGCTTCCAGTGGATTATAGGCTTCCAAATTCATCCTCACTGAACCTTATTTCTTGGCTCTGACTCCTCACTGACCCACAGACATCCTACCTGGGAGTTCTTCTCATATCCCCCCAGCTCAGCTGGTTCTGCCCACGGGTCTCCTGGGAAAGGTCTGTATCTTCCTTCCCTGAGTCTTCTTTTATCTGATATAAATACCCCTCCTTACTTTCGTTTGATGTGGGATATTCTTTTTTTTTCTTTTTCCAACTGTTAAGTCACTCTATAACTCAGAGTCCTGGAGAATTTCATTAAACATTTACTAAGGACCCTGACTAAGTAAGGTGATACATTCAGGAACGAGGGGCATAAGTCCCAAGGGAAGGTGTTATGTACCAGGACTCTTAGGATGATAGGTAGAGCTGCCCATAAACTGCTAAACCAAGGAAACATGGGTTACCAGAGGTTGAAAGACACTTCAAGATCTTCTAATAGTATAGTTCTCTTCCTTGAAAAATGAATCAACTACATGAGGTCCAGGCAAGTAAGATCACTTTCAGTAGTCACTTAAAAGTGGAAAAAGTTTACCCTCGTGCACATTCTGAGATCTGATTTCCATGCTCTGGCACTGGAGTCCTGACCCTGGAGGTTCTAGTCATTCTTCCTGGAAAGCGTCCAACTGAGTCACTGGAATTTTCTTATTCTGAAGCAGGTGACATATAAGACTCACAAAAGGAAATCTGGAGGGATAAACATTGTGTGGTTGGTGTGGACTTCTCTTCAAGGCACCGCTAGGTGACCTCAGCCACTAGCATTCCAACTACATAGGGAAGATTACTGACAGTGCATAAAAGGCAAGTTACTCTCACAGGTAAATGCACAAGCTGCCAAAACCCACATTTCACATGAGCATGCAGACCCAAAGCTCTTGGGCATCAGGCAGGGCTTGGGCTTTTGTACTCATCTTTGAGGTCTCACTACTTCAATGCATTTTATGGAACTTCTTTTGCTGCAATAGCTTACTGGCCAGCCACCAGCAGGCCTGACTGGCCCATAAAAGCTTTCATTTTTGCCTCTTTGAGGGTGCCTTCTTGTCCCTCAGATACCTAATCCATTGTCTTCCAATGGTATTTGATATCCTCTCCAATGAGAGTTTGCTTTAAAGTATAAAACAAATCTCAATGAAAAGCCTTCTAGACCTTGATCACTTAAGGCCTTTCAGGACATGAGTTAAGGGGTGGGGCTGCAGAAGATTGTGGGACCAGAGTTCTACCAGGGGGCCCTAGATGCTGTTGTGTAGGGACTGCATGATACCCACACTGAGCCTGTCTTGTAGAGGAGGCAGAAAGGGCAAGGCTGGGTATCATTCCTGTAGCAACAGTTCATTTCTCTAAGAGATTTCCCACCCCTTCACTTTTTTTACTTTGGTATTTTATGTTGAATTTACTCCTGAGCTTTAACTTTTTGTTTCTTTAGTATCTTCTGGGATATCTTTTTCTTCTGTGTAAACTCCTCTTCTGGTTTAGGGACAATCTGCTCTTTTTCAGTAACAATCATCTCAGTGTGGCAGGGAGAGCTCATGGGTGGATTAACCCACCTATGACCTCTGTAAGTTCTATGTTGAATCTTGGGAGCTTTGCTCATCTGGATGTGCTCAATGACCAGAGAATAAACATCTAAACCGTTAAGTCAGCATTGCTCTCTGCATTTTTAAGCATGTGCAGCAAAATTAAGCACTCTTTTTGGGCCACCAAGCTTGTGTTCAGCCCCACTGTTTGGCCTGGGCACACCTACCAACTCCACCATCGTAATGACAGAATGGCACACATTGCTTCTGTAAAGTGACATCTTTCCACTACTTGGTGGCTTTTTGAATATGCATACCCTTGATGTCCTGGGAAGTTTCATGAGTGTTCTTAAAGTGAACATGAAGATTTGAACCTCTTGATTTGCATGATTTTGTGGAGTTTTCTGGGTCAAGTGAATAGCGAGCCATTTTCAGAGGTCACTTCTGGACACTTTTGGGAAGAGCTCCCACCCCTTTACTTTCAATTCAATTTTGCAAGACCTAACATGTTGTCTTACTGCAAAACAGATAAGACAGAAGGATTTTTCAGTCCAATTTTGGCTTTTAACCTGAGGGGAAAGGCAGAAGTAACAGTGTCACAGGAGTAGGATTTGGGGCCAGGGGCCTGAGTTCAAATCTCAGCTCATGGCTTACCAGCCATGTGACCTCATTCACTTCCCAAGCCTTCTTGAGCCCTGGCTGACAAGTGAATTCTACCTCAGGACACTGAGGTATGGATTAAAGTGTAAGTTTCAGAGTTATGCACCAGTGCTGCTTGCTGTCATTCTTCAGGCTTACGGTCTCCGTGGCACATGGAATGGCATGACGCTGTGACACTGAAAACAACAATGACAGGTCCCCAAGTGGGGCTGCTTAAGGCATCTCTGATGCCACCAGCCAGAGCGGCCACTAACCGTCTTTCTTGTGGTAAGATCCAGAGCTATTTCTTTGCCTTGTTGTCCAATATTTATCATGCTGAGATCCCAAGAGGCCTTGTTTTTGGCTCACTTTCATCTTGTAAGGGCTTCTGCAATGGGATGTCTTCATCATTACCACACCATAAATTCCTCCAAGGCAAAGACATCTCATTGATCAGTGGCCCCTATGGAGGCTACCATGAGTGCCTGGAACCTGTAAATGCTCAGTAAATGTTGGCAAGTGAACAGGGTTAACAGGTTAAGTTTTGTTTTGTTTTTTTTTAGGACTGGGGTCATTAAAGAATGACGCATTCACATAATCCCAGCGGAATGTTTCCTTATTCTGTGATTCCAAATGCCAGCTTTCAGCAATGCAGCAGCCCCTAGCCACCACCCAAACAGTTAGATAAGAGCAGCATTTCTGCCTTTTTCTGGTGAGCTTATCTGTTGTTTAATGAACAAGCTGTGAGGCCACAGAGATGGCCTAGAGCAAAGCCAATCTCTGGCAAGGCAGCCAATGGCTGACCCCAAGTGCTAGGCTTACTTAACCTCTCTGGACCTCCTTTATCTATAAAACAAGGGGATTGGGCCATATGACCTCCTCTAGCTCTGTGTCTGATGTCCAACATTCTTACCCTTTATCTTATCTTCCCCTCCAGAAACTCCCCAGTACCTTTGCCCTGCTTCATCTTCATCCATTGTCTCTTTCTACACCCAGTGCCTTAGGCCAGCCAGGGGTGCCTGTGGGCCCAGGTTCCAGAGCTAATCTGGTATAGCAAGGAACCTGGGGTGCAAACTGCCAGCTTTGGCCATTTTCTTAAGCTCTTCTCATTCTCTCTAGAGCCTTGGACCCATACTGAGAATCTAATGAAAGCCATGGAACAGCACCCTGGAGAGATACACTCAGGAATCAAGTGCAATGCTTTGAATATAATTCTGGGTTCTGGATCCCCTTAAGACCCATCCACCCACTTTAAATGAACAATTTGGATTACGTTCCTTTCTTTATCCTCCACATAGATTCTCAATGCCCCAGAGGCTCTTTCTATATCAAAATCACCTTCAGTGACCAGTGAAGTATAGTGTCCAGGTTATAAGTGAGTGGAATTTTCTTTGGGCATTTTACATTTCACCTGGACCCTGAATATGGGTGAAGATTTAATAAGGTGATAGATTATGCAGCCAATGGAACCAATGAGAAAGATTTCAAGGGAGAGTAAGGGGCATGCCTGATAACCTGAAGTCCCATCTGTGGCTTACCTTACACTGACACTCTCCATGGCCACACTTTAGCCCTCAGTGGGCAGTAAGGCTCACAGGATCTCTGGGCTTCTGTCATGGAGGGTCCCATCTCATTGAAAGTACATACATGTGCAGACCTCTGTGTTCACTCCCAAAATGATTATCTTCAATGTCCTAGTCACTATTTCAGGCTCTAGCAATATAGCAAAGAACAGAATGAGGTGGTTGCCCTTAAGGAGTTAATCTGGACAAGTCAAAGCCACACATATTACTATTAATATATTAAATTGCAAGTGTTCAGCTAGAGGCATAAAACAACCATGGGAAGAGAGGATAAAATTATCTTGGGAAAGTTGGGTATGGTTTGAGACAGGCTAGTAAGCCAGGACAAGTGGGATAGGGAAACTGAGGCAGATAGTTAAAGAGCCAAGCAGTTTACAGCCATCTAATAAATCACAAGATCCTGTCTTCCCTAAACCAAGGACACTTAAGAGCAAATGGTTTACACTTCTCCTCCTCAACCAGAGGCTAAGTAGCTTAAATCACCCTACTCAGAGAGATAGAAATCTAGTTAGTGCCATTTGTGCCAACCACACCCAACGACAGATGAAGTTAAGGGAATAAATCTCATTTTGGCACATCAGCATAAAGCCCCTAAACTCCCAGCCTAGACAAAAGACCCAGGACATGCTATCCCACCCAGGAGCACACCCACACCTTTCTTCCCTCTTAGGCATGCATCTCCTAAACTCTAAGGGTCCCTTGCTGATTTGTAAGCAGGGGAGTAATGGGCAGCAGCAGCTTATCCCAGGATAACCCTGAACCTTCCTCCAAAGCCCCTTTTCTCTGTCTTTCCAGTGAGCCAAAGCAGGGCCATCTAGGCTCATTTCTTTCCTATGACATTTCTAGAGCCAAAGCAGCCCTGCCTAGTCCCTTTCCCACTGCTGCTTCTATCCTAGGCCTTCCTGTCTCACTGTTATACTCTCAAAATCATCTGGAGTCATGCTGTAAATCTTTCCTGCATGAAGTCTAGAACCCTCACACTACCGGCTGGCCTGAGACAACCCACTTCCGGCCTGGTTCCTGTCTATTAACATAATGAGCAGTCCTTGAAGGAGAAGCATTATTTTACAATTTATCAAGTTAAGGGAAAGGCATTGCAGGCTGAGGGAGAATGAGAAGAGGGCTGACGGGAAACTCAAAGGGGCTTCTGCATCCCTCCCCGTGCATGCATTGCTACAGCTTTGCTTCAGTTTTTTCATCAGAGAAATGGGGAACATAATAGTGTTTTGTTATATGATTGATTTTCAGAGAGAGAGCAAGGGAGAGGGAAAGAAAGAAAAATCTTTGTGAGAGCGGAACATCAATGGGCTGCCTCCTGCACATTCCCTAAGGAGGATCGAGCCTGCAACCTAGATATGTGTCCTGACTGGGAATTAAACCAGCAACCTCTTGGTACAGGAGACGACCCCAACCAACTGAACCACACTGGCCAGTGCCATAATAGTGTTTCTTGACCTGGTAACTGTGAGTAGGAAATGAGTTACAGCATATTGGGGCCTTATGGGAGTAGCTAGCACATAGAGTTCAATACAACAAGAGCATAGGTAGTAAGAGACAGTCCGGAAGTCACTGGAAGAAGCAGTCTTTGAACTGCAGCAGTGTCCTCAGGGGGCACTGTAGATTGTGTGCTTTGGGTAGGTCACTTTACCTCTCCTGGGTACTCTGAGGAATAAGGTGGTCTCTTGGTGGCCTGGAGGTCAGTCTTCTATGACCCTTTATCATGTGAGATGCTGAGGTGGCCTAACCAGAATTTGGGAACAGTTGACATTAGCCTTGAGTGCCCCTCCTCACCCCCAGTTCCTTTTCTGTATCATTTCCTATCTACCCACTTTCTTCTTCCCAGTCAGAGGCAATCGCCTCACCAAAGTAGTCTTTGGGGCTAATCCTTTAACTTGTTCTCCTTCCCAGGGACATTTTCATTTTAATAGGTGCCTGGAGTGGTTCTTTGGGGGCACAAAAGAAATGTTTAGCACTCTCAGCTCTTTGAAAGCCAGTAGTCTAATAGAATAAAACAAAACAAAAAAACCACACCAATAAGCATGATACTGTTGACAAGTCCAAAGAAATATTAGCATTGAGATGTGGCCAAACAAAGCTTTGTATGAAAGGTGGGGCTTGACCTGGGCTTTGAAATGTGGTTGGGATTTTTATGGTGAGTAGAGGAGGGACTTTATAAATGCTTGGAGATCAGAGTGAGTAAGGAGGAATGAATAGGCAGCTGAGGGTAATGACACTCAAGAAGCTGGATTCATGCTGGGAAACATTACTATCTACTGGTAGCACTGTAAGTAGGGTTGGGGAGTCTGAGGGAAGATATGGGAGAGGCATTGGTCTCTGGCTTTTAGTTTGATCATGTATTTCTATGCTAGGAATGTAGCATACATGTCCTCCCATTCAAGGAAACTAGAGGAAGTTTTGAGAAAATAGAAAATTCTGTTAGCTAAACTGCCTGTGTTGGTACTAATAGTAGATAGAGGCAGGCATCTTCAGAACTAATTTGAGCCTTGCAAAAATATTTTAAATTTACACCTTATTTAACTTACATCTCATCTATACTAATAAAAAGGGTAATATGCTAATTAGACCAGGTTGACCTGACCTCTTCCGGTCATCCTGCCTTCCTTTGGGACAAAGCCATGGTGGCCAGGGCTGAGGCAAAGGTGGTTAGGGGTGATCAGGCCGGCAAGGGAGAGCAGTTAGAGGCCATCAGGCAGGCAGGCAGAGGGGTTAGGGGGTGATCAGGCAGGCAGAGGGGCTAGGAGCGATCAGGCAAGCAGGCAGGTGAGCAGTTAGGAGCCAGAGGTCCCGGATTGTGAGAGGGTTGCCCCAGATTGGAGAGGGTGCAGGCCGGGCTGAGAGACCCCCCTCCCATGCACGAATTTCATTCACTGGGCCTCTAGCTGTCAATAAGAACTGAGTTTGATTATCTATCTTTTCAGCCACATTTGGCTTCAAATGACCGTTTCCTACTTCCCCAATCAAGTCTGTGGATAACAGAATTGGACACACTGAGATATCTAGGTGTGACTTTTATACTCTGAAAATTCAGGCAGTCCTCTTCAGTTCTGGGATATTCTTGGCTAATCTTTAAATATTGCCTCCCCTCCATGCTCACTAGTTTTATTACAATATGAATTAGACAAATGTTGGGTCTTATGGATCCATCCTTTGTTTCTTACCTATTTTTCACATTTCCCATCTATCTTATTGTGCTGCATTCTTATATAATTCCTTGATCGAATCTCCCAGCTCTTCAACTGTTATTTAATTTTTCAGTTCTTCCAGTCAGATTTTATTTCAAAAATAAAAATATTAATGTCTATTATCCGTTCATATTTTTTATGGATGGAATATCTGCTGGTGTTTCTGATAATTCAACATATGCTCTAGTCTGGTTTTGATGGATCAGCACATCTCTTTCCTCAGGTACAAACTCTTCTGTTTGCTTACAGTTTGTGACTCCCTTTGGTGGTGTTGGCATTAAACAAATGTTTGGTCCTAATTATGTGCTCACTTTTGTGGCTGGAATTCCTTAGTCAGCTGGCTGCTTCTGTTTGTTCATCTTTTGGAGGGGGATGAGAAGAGGCAGGATATTTTGCTATAGGTTATACTTCAATCTGTTCCAGGAAGAGTGAGGAAGTGGTGGGACATACTCTCACTGGTCAGAATATCTTAGCAGTTGGGCTTCTGGGCTTGGGTGTACACTGATCTCCAGCTCCAGCTCTCTATGCTAGTGGCTTCTTTGGGCACAGCCCCATGTTAGATGCTGCTTGGTAAGGGGAAAGATGTACAGGAACTCCTGAAGCCAGTTCCCCAAATCTGCTGTTACCCTGGGTTCTCTTCTGTCCTTAAAAATTCACGTTCTTCAGGTATGGAGCTTTCCAGGGTTCTGTCTTTGTAGGGATGCTCTTATTGCCTGTATGAACTCTGATTCCTTTATTAGGTTAGTCCCAGCAAGTTTGTATACTTCCAGGATTTCTGGCCCAAGGAGGACATCCATTCTTGGTTTATAGTTCAGTTGTGGATTTAAAACATATCTTTTCTATCTATTCTGGAGATTTGGGGGTGACAAAGTCTGTCATCTGTGCTTTATCCACCTTCTTGAACCAGAAGTTTACTAAGGATGTTAAAAATAAGGTTTCATAGATTTCTGAAAACAGTTCCAAAGGAGCTCAGGTGATACTCTGGTGATATAGTGGAAGCAAGCGATTAGGCTGCATAGGAGAGTCACATGTTTGGTGGCTTGAATGTCTGATGTAGACACCAAGGAAAGACCCTGTGACAGGGAGGCAGCACTCAAGGAGGGCTCTGAAGCTGAGATAATGTAAACAGGGGAGGCCTCAGGGGTAATAAAGAGATATGTTTGGAGACTCAAAGAGCAAACACAGATTAGATATGGAGGCTGGTGTCCCAGCTGGAGAAAAAGAAGCAAGCAGAAAGGCAAGCACATAGAAATGGCTTTTCAGAGAATGGGTAGAACAGAGAACATGGGAGATTTTGGCCACGCATGAGAATTCCAATAAAATAATCAAAATTTCTGTAAGGCAGGGTAGCTTGCAGAGAGGCGATGGGTGAATTTTTTTTTTTTTTTTTTGCATTTTAGAATTTATTAAGAAAGCTGTCAATCTGAACAGGAGGGAACACTTATTTTAAAAAATAACATATGCAGGAAACAGCCACAAAGCACTGAGTGCACGTCATGCCTCCCTCCGTCAGAAGCGGCTGGAACGGCAGCGGGAGACTCGTGCTACCAGGAGGCTCTGCATGTCCTTTGGATTCAACTTCATTATACAAAAGGCCACTTGGAACATGTATCAAAACTCTCCATCCAAAACATTTTTTCAAACCCGAGGCCCCCTAAAGAGGTGCGTTTTGATGGCTTCACAGTGTAGAATTCGTGCCAACCTTGGTCCTTACAGGAGGACAGCAGCATCCAACCACATGGAGTGCCCATACTCAGGCCGCCAGTCGCAGAGCCGCCCCTGTGAAGGCTGCCGGCGTGGACTGAGCCAGAGGGGCACTGAGCAAAGGCGAAAAGGCACGAGGCCCTGTCCAAGGCAATCATTTGATTTTGGCTCATTTAGTGTTTTCCTTTACTTGTGAAATCAAGGACAATCAATCGAACTTATAGAGTGAGTGTTCTGGAATAAGAATGGAAGACTCGTGTCACAGAACTGCTATTCCCATGTTCAGCACTTGGAACCATCGGTGGCTTTTATAAACACGTCTTTCAGTGAGTCATGTCTTACTGCAGGGATTCACCCGGGAGCAAGGGCTGCATGGACAGAAACCTCGGGAACGCTAAGCAGCTCCACTGCTCCTCAACGCAGAGCTAATAATACTGCTCTCAGTCATGAAAGTAGCATCTCGCGATAAACAGCTTTGCTGGGAAGACTGCGTATTTAAAGACACAATGGCGTTTCACATCCAGGGAGCGGAGACTGCAGGATGTAAACAGAGCTGCGAGTTAGAAGCTTCTCAAGATGCTTCCTCCCCGACCTCCTTGATTTCAGAGATTCTGTCTATAGATTTAAGGATCTCAGCAACAAGGTTCAGTGTTTCGGCTCCGGAAACCAACTGCTTGATGGAGGTATGCGTGTTGCTCATGACCATGCGCAGATTCTGCAGGGCCACGTCCGTGTTCTGCTTCACCACCATCAGGCTGGCGCCTTGGCCCAAGCGCAGGGCCTCATTCTCCCTCTTCAAGTTGGAGACCTGTGCGCCTGGAGCAAGCTTATGTCTTGCTTCTGTTTCATGACGTGACTTTCCGCCTTTACCGCACGTTTGGTCATCAGCTCCAGGTTCTGCTCCACCTGCTGGACCACGGATTCTAGGTCGTGGTAGTCACTCTCCTCCTCGATCATTTTTGCTTCTAACTTCTGCTCCAGCGTCCTCACCATCTCAGTTTGCGTCTCCGAGAAGCTCTGCACCTCTGTCAGCTTCCTCCTGAGCTTCGAGTTCTCATCTTTCAGTGCTTCGTAGCTGATCTGCAGCGTCCGGAGGTGCCTGTCCCCCAGACACTCTCCGTGGGTGGCAAAGTCTTAAACGGGTCTCACCACGGGAGAGACCCGGGAGTCGCAATCATGCAGTGTGCACGGGGGCAGGGACTCGGGCCCTGCCAGCTCCAATGGGCTGGAGGAGGAGGAGATGTACGTGCTGCAGGGCTACGTGCTGGCCGAGACCCTCGAGTGGGTCCCCTCCACTGCGGACGGCAGGTAGGCGCCATTCTACCCGTCCTCATCCTCGTCCTCGTCCAGGAGTTTGCCAGCCCCCGTTGGGTCCTCGAAAAACGGCTGCTGGAACTCCAGGCCGACGCCCACAGGCTGGGAGGGCGGAGAGCTGCAGTCGAGGCCCAGGGAGTGCCTCGTGGCTTCCTGCACGTGGAGCCGGCTGTTGGCCGCGTCCTCCTTCAGCAGGCTGAGGTTCTTGGTTTTCAGAAACTCTTTAAAGGAGAATGGGTTTGCCTCTTCCAGGTCCGCAAGCTTCTCATCTTCAAAGTGTATCTCCTGGGCTCCTGGTGGGCCTGGCTTAGTGCCCTTCCCCTTTCTGTAGATAAAATCGTCCGGAATGACGAGGCTGCATGGCCCGGGACAGCGGGGAGATGCCCGGGCAGTGCGCATAGCCCGGCAGCGGTGGCTACATGGCTCTGGCTCCACCTCGGCTGTGGCAGGAGGCACCTCCCCTCCCCGCCCCCCCCCCTCCCCCCCCACGTCTGATGCTCAGCTGCCACTCCCAGCCTCTCTCCAAGCCTTCGCCTGGGTGAATCCTTAATAAGTGACATTTGAAATAGGCTGGAATGATCTGTGACCAGTTGGAATTTGGAAGTAAGACATCATCGGCCTTGTTAAAGTTTTTTTTCTCTTTTATTTTCTCTATATTTTTCTCATTACAGTTTTTATGGCATTATGGTTGTATCATTAGTAGGGAATAATTCACTTTACAGCTCTGCCCCATACTGTGAGATTTGGAGCAAATCACAATACCACTCTGAGACTTCAGTTTCCTTGCCAGTAACATGGAGATAGTAGAAATATCCTTGCCTGGACATAACATAGATAAAATAGCTATCTAATCATAGGATAATATGCAAATTGGTCAGGACACAGTCACATAATGATGGATCAGCAAGGACCTGAGGCTGCATGGCACCTGGCCGAGGTGGAGGACCTCAGGCCACGCCCCCTGCCCTGGAGCCAGGCCTGGGAACCTGAGGCTGCACCTCCCGCCCAGTGGGGCTTGATGGGGGACCTGAGGCTGTGCTCCCCACCTGGCACCGGGCTGGGGGACCTGACCTGAGGCTGTGTCCCCCGCCAGGCTCTGGGCTCTGGGGGACCTGAGGCTGCATCCCCCACCTGGAGGGGCTTGATGGGGGTGGGGATGGCTGGGTCTGGGTCTCCTGCAATTTTGAAGCATGTGTGGATGGGTGGGGACTTGACTCTGGGTCCTGCAGCATGCCCCAGACTCTGACAGGAAGGAGATTTTCATATACATTTTACTAATTTTCTTTCATCTCTGACACTTGTATTATAAAGAGCAAATAGCAATATTAAAATATTTCCTTTAATTAATTCCCTTTTAATGTGCACAATTTTGTGCACCAGGCCACTAGTCCTATATAATAAAAGGGTAACATGCAAATAGACCAAATGGCAGAACAACCAGAACAACCGAACAACCAGTAGCTATGATGTGCACTGACCACCAAGGGGCATGTGTGGAACATGGCGGGCATTGGCTGTGGTGGGATGGTGGAGCAGGTGAGTAGGGGCGCCAGACCAAGGCAGGGTGCTGGTTGCTGTCATCAGGTTGAGCCTCTGGTGGTTTCTGAAAATTCTTTGCTCTTGCACTATGCAGTCCCACCTGGCACTTGCACCTGCTTCTGGCACCTGCCCCGCTCGCACCTCCAGCCAGTGCCAGAGCTGCCACTTGCACCCACTGCTGGCTCCCAGCACTGGTCCTGATTGCCCGGTGCTGGTCCTGATCGCTCAGCGCCATCAGTGGTGTGAGCAGTAGCTGGTGGCCCTGATCACTCCTGAGGGCTTCTCCACCTCCCCTTGCTCCTGAGGGATGATCAGGGCAGCAGCTGCCACTCACACCTGCTGCTGGTGCTGGTCTCAGTTGCTCTGCACTGTCAGCGGGTGCGAGTGGGGCTGGCGCCGTCAGTGCATGGGAGCAGCGGCAGTGGGAACAGGACTGCCGGCAGAGGGGACTGGGACCTGCGGCAGGAGGGGCCAGGCGGCAGTGTGGAGGATGGGCCAAGATCTACCCCTGTGCCCTCTGCACCTCGTGACCCACAGTTCCTTTCAAGGTGCACAAATTCATGCACTGGGCCTCTAGTATATATGGCTAAGTGACTGACTGTCTGTCCGACCAACTGACCAGTCAGTACATATGATGTGCACTGACAATTTATAAACATTGACTCTCGCATGCGCAATATATATATAGCTCTTGGAATGGTTATTATTGAAATCTCTCATGAAATGATTTGTAACAGATTATTGAAGCTATCTTTGGAAATAGTATATCATCTAAACATGCAATTCTTTGTCCAAAAAAATGACCACGTTTATAAATTAAATGAAGAAATTTTGGATATACTCGATGGAGATTTTCACACCTATTTGAGTGATGATTCCATTGATTCAAAGGATGATGCTGAAAACGAAAATTTTCCCATCAAATTTCTTTTTTTTAAATATATTTTATTGATTTTTTACAGAGAGGAATGGAGAGGGATAGAGAGTTAGAAATAGCAACGAAAGAGAATCATCGATCAGTTGCCTCCTGCACACTCCCTACTGGGTATGTGCCCGCAACCAAGGTACATGACCTTGACCGGAATCAAACCTGGGACCCTTGAGTCTGAAGGCTGATGCTCTATGCACTGAGCCAAACCAATTAGGGCCCCATCAAATTTCTTAATGGCATTACTCCTTTGGGAATACCACGTCATAAATTAGAATTGAAAGTAGGTGCAATCATCACACTACCGAGAAAACTTAATAGTAAATGGGGTCTTTGTGATGGCACTATATTTATTATCAAAAGATTGTGACCTAACATAATCAAAGATGAAGTATTAACAGGATCTGCGGAAGGAGAGGTTGTTCTGATTCCAAGAATTGATTTGTGCCCATCTGCATTGGCCTCCCATTTAAATTAATTCGAAGACAGTTTCCCGTGATGCCATTATTTGCAAAGACTATTAATAAATCACAAGGACAAACTCTAGACAGAGCAGGAATATTCCTACCTGAACCCGTTTTCAGACATAGTCAGTTATATGTTGCTTTCTCTCGAGTTAGAGGAGCATGTGACATTAAAGTTGTAAATACTTTATCACAATGGAAATCACTAGTCAAGCACTCTGAAAGTGTTATTCTTAATGTGGTATACAGGGAGATATTAGAATAAGTTTAATCAATTTTCCAGTGATTGTTTTTATCAATGTTGTTTGTATATCAAGTTTTTGTTTTTTTTATATCATGTCTTTGTTGTTGTTATATCATGTTATTATTAATCAATTTATATATTTTCATATATTTTTACTAATTTTCTTTCATCTCTGACACTTTTATTATAGAGAAAGGGCGAATAGTGATATTAACAATATTTCTTCTAATTAATTTCAGTGTGCACGAATCCGTGCACTGGGCCACTAGCATCTATATAAACTATAATGGGATATAAATGGCAGGCACAATTTTGCTCAAGTTTCCTTCTAATTCTCCTGAAGTTAGGAGCAAAGTGGAAGTGAACAGTCCCTGAAATTGAAAGTGAATTCCTCTTAAGAGAGAGAAGCATCTCCAGCTCAGGGAAGCATTCCACATCCAGGGGACCAGACCCTTCTCCTGCACGGTGCAGTGCCACCTGCTTTCAGAGGTCCTCCGTGCCAGATACTGTGCCAGGTGTAGGGCTTAGTTCACAACTCAGTAGTGAAGGCAAGTCTTGAACTAGTAATAAGTAGTAAGGAGTAAATAACTAATAAGTAAAAATGAGATGAGGTTTAGCTAAGGAAGCAGGCAGGGTCCTATGGGAGTATGTAACAGGAATCTCTCCCAGATGAGGTTAGGTGCCCCCTTAAGCTAACTCTTAAAAATAGTATTTTCCAGAAAGAAGGTCAAAGGGGCGATTTATTCCAGGAAGTGAGAAGAGTGAATACAAAGACTTTGAAGATTAAGAGGACAATGCTCTTACCTAACATGGGAAAACTCCCTTTTTCCAAATTTTGCAGGCATTAGTCCAGGAATTGGGGCAGACTTTGCTTGTGCTGAGGCTATCTGGAACAGCTGGCTGTATGTTTCCATGGTTTCTTGACCTGTCAAGGATATGAGGAGGGGTACTGGCCCCACAGCAGGTGTGCTCACCTGAACTTCCACCATTTCTCATGAAAGTCACTCATGACATGGAACACAATGAGGGACCCTTATCTCCATAAAACCCAGTTAAAGTAACTCAAATGAATTTTTATTCAACAGAATATTTCAGAATAGATTTTTTTAGTTTGTTATGTTTGCAAGTGGGTGGGGAGGGAAGCTTATTGGTATTCCCACTCCTCAGGACTGGCATCAATGCCACTGTTAGAAGTTCGGAAGCCCCTAACCCCTTGGATGAAAACTATGCCCACGGCCCAATTTAGTTGAGACAAACATTGTGACCCGCCTGCTATTGATCCCAAGTTCTACATGGAAGCTATTATCAGTGATCCTAAGAAATCAGCCAGCAGGTGCAGAGGAAACTTTCCATTTGCTAGGATGTGATGAATGTAATGAGATTACTTCTGGACTACACCCTGGAGGTGACAGGCTCTGTAATGATGGATGAGTAATGTGCTTGCCAAAGAGCTTTCACACTCAGGCCAGTGCTGCAGGAAGCAGTCATTTTCTTACACCACTGGAACCATCCTCCTAAAAATTATGGCCCCACAAATGATAAAGTTGCCCAAATAATTCAGCTGAACTCTGCATAGCATTCTCCAGTTTTCTGGGAGCCCTAGCTTTGCTCCCATGGAACCAGACATTCAGAGTTAATGTTTTCTGCCGACAGACACTTAGTGGGTAAGGCAGTGTATGTGTCTCACCAGGGCAGAAGCAGGCATGAGCATCATTGAAAGAAGTATCTCCATACAGCTTTTCAATAAAGAGCACCAGGTTTAGAGATATTGCTCTCTACCCCCCACTCTGAGAATAACTAAAATGGAAAAAAATGAGGATAAAATCTGCTGCCAGCTTAGCCATTCAATCTTTAGTTCTTATGAAAACTGCACAAGATTCCATTGACAAAGAAACCGAGGGTAGATTTAATATCCTATATTTATGAAGCCCCCATTTCTATGAGAATCAGAGAGCAGCCAATGGTCTTCAGCCCATTTCTCTGACCTGAGTGTTTGGGAATTAATGTATATATGGGAGGAAGGTGTACACCTCAGCACCCACACTGCAAGCCCAGCAGGTGTGGGGTGGGAGTGAGGGCCCCACATAAATCCTTGTGGACTCACCTCTGTACATCTGATCCAGTAAAGGTCATAGGCTTTAGCCTACATGGTATATCCCCAATATACCATTTCTAAGGCTCGTAACCTCCCCGAGCCTCAGGTTCCATAGGTGTGTAATGGAAGTAGCATCTATCCCACAGTGGTTAAGGATTTTAGAGCTCACTTCCATAAAGTACCGAGTACAATGGCCAGCACATAATTTATTCCCCAATAAAGGATAGCTAGCCATAATGGTAAAATAAATACCCTTCAAAGGACAAAAGACATCAAGAAGGAGAAAAGTATTTCACTAGGAACTATAGTTTTGAAGAAAGAGGTGTAGTCAGATAGCTTGGCCTTGGAGATGAGCAGTGGGGGGTGGGTAGAGAGTCATGGACTGGCTTACCCGAGGTGGTCCCAATTTAGTCCTATGGTACCAACTCCACTCTTAATAGCACCCACATTACTCTCAAAAGTGCCCTGGGATTTAGATAATACATTGTATGGTAACTTGAATTACTGTATATGTGAGTTTCAAGTGTGCTTTCGGCAGCAGCCACCCCCTTCGCTCTGCCTGTAGCATCAATACTACAGTAGCTGCAGCTCTTAATAACTGGAAGGGCTGCCTTGTATTGAATGCCAACCTTTATTTCATTACAGCGAAGCCTCCACATCCAGTGAAGATTTTATTTTTATATCTACTTTATAGATGTGGAGAGATCAAATAACTTGCCCAAAAGTCCTAACTTCACTGTTTTGAACTTAGGGTGATGGCCTCAACTTCCTACATTTTGGAGCTAGACGTAATACAGGCCAGGGTGTGCCCTTCAATCTGGGGGAAAGCAGAGCAAAGCAGGTGATGATTCTGTAAGGGTGAGGAGAGCCACTGGAAATTTCCCTTAGCAATGAAACTGGTCTTCTATGACCCCCAGGGCCTGAACCACAAGCACCTTGGGAAGGATTTAGCTCAAAAGACTGTTGTTGGCTCTTGGGTTGGAACCAACAGGAGCTTTGCCTCTGTGCCATGACACGAGGAATCCAAATAGGCCTTGGCTTCTTAGACACTGTGCCCCAGTGCCTGAGCCCAGGGAACCAAGGTCAGTCCCAAACAGCATCATTTTCAGTGTAATATTTTCCTCTAAATGTTATCCCAAAGTGTTAAACCTTGTAAAAACAGCAGCAATACATGAAGGTCAAGTCCTCTTTCTCTGACCTTTCACGGTGTCTCTTAGAATATAACAACTCTCAATCTATGGTGCTAATACTACTTGTGGATCACAACAGGCATTTTGTGTGTGCATATGTGTACATATCAGTACACACATGCATATATTTATATGCTTGTGTGATCATAATAATGGCTAACACATATTGAGCACTTACTGTGTGCCAGGCCTGTTCTAAGCACTTTGTAGGTAATAGTCTCATTTAATTCTTACACTAAGTCTAGGAGGTAGGTACTACTATAATATTGAAGTCCAGAAACTAGCATCAGCTCACGCATGCTCCTCAGCTACTGTGGCTCAGAAGCACATTCATCCTTTCTATTGCCTCTCGCTTTCTTCCCTCTCCTCTCCTTTGTACTGGGTAGCTAACATTTTATAGTGCACCTACTCCCAAAGGCCTAGAAGCTCCTTGAACAATCACTAGTTAGGACTCCCCTAGAGAGCCCTGCCAGGGGTTGGGACTATGCTTCCCTGCTTTTAGCCAGAACTGCATGCTTTCTAAATCACTGTCTCTTCTCCCCAAAGCTTTCCAGATCTCCTCAGCCCAGTCAACTCTCCCGCCTTTGCTTTTCTTTTATTGCCGTCCCCCCTCCACCCCCACCACAGTTAGCACTTGGTATGCATCCTTGGTGACATCTCTAGAAGGTCTTTATTTCAATGCCACCCAGCTGCTTTTAAGTATGTGGCTTGACTCTCAGATTAGAGTATAAACTATCTATCCTAACAGTAAAGGGGTCAACCCTGCTCAGAGGAGTGAGATGAAAATCAGGAACTGACTCCCAAGGAGGCAGTCCCTGCCTGGCTGGAGCTCCTATGCAGCTCATTTGTGTGCTTTAGAAAAAGCCATCTCTGGGAAATTAAACTTTGAAAAAGGCACCCCTTTCAGTGGCACTTGGACTGGATTCCAGACCTTCCTTCCTTCTTCACCCCATCCCCCACATCTCCCAGCCTGTGCCAGCCTCCCTGTGCCTAGCAGAAGGGCTAACAAGCCAGTGCTCAATATATATCTGTTGGCTGCTTGCTGAAATTGTTACAAAGATTTATAGCAACTAACACAACTGTAAAGAGTGGTTTCTGTTTAAAATGTAAATCTGACTTATTCAATGAGAAGAGTTGAAATCCAAAAAAAATTGGGGAGTCCGCTTAAATGGAGACCAAATGTCCAAGGAACCAACGCTGGCTGCTGCCAATGTTGCTCATGACAAATTTGACAAAAGCTTGAGAAAGTGGGAAAGTTTAGGAAGCTGTGGGTTAAGTACTTCCACCTCCACCCACCACAATCATTTACAAACGGTGCAAGTGTAGGAAAATTACAAGATCTCTCTGCCAGCCACAGATTGTGCATCTGTAAAATGGGGCTAATGATCCCTGCCCTCTCACCATGCAGAGGTTGATGTGATCAGTAGAGACGATAGAGCTTAGTGATAGCACCCGGAAATCTGTGCTAGGCAGAGTTAAGATTTAGGATTTCTATCACCAGGAACATCTGTCAAGTAATAACCAAAGTAAAAAACAAACAGCACACAAAACACCTTTTTTTCCCCATGAAGAATAAGGGTGTACACATTCCACAAGCATTCATTTCTGGCTAACACTTAAGTTTAAGAATAATGGGAGATAGCTGCAGCATTTGGGCCATTTGCAAAAAAAAAAAAAAAAAAAAAATGATATAAGGAAAGAACCCAGAGAGAGAAATCATACTATTTTTCTCAGTTTCAAGGGAGATTTTAGGGGGTGAATTGGTCACCGCACATAGCTTCCTTTGGTTCCAAGACAAGCATCTCCTTTGCGGAGGGAGACAGCCCCATGGGTTGGAGGGTGGGGGGCGCTGTTATCAGGACAGGAGATTCCAGTTCTCCAGATGGAAGAGTGCTAAACTCTGGAACTGCAACTTAAGAATGAGTCAAAAGGGGGAGTGATGGTGCAGGTGCCACAGTTGCAGCAGATTGGAAAGCATTTTAGAGGTGGAGGGAAATGGCAGACAGATGGGGAGAAACCATAGGGAGCCAGTAAGAGTGGGCAGAAAAGAGGCTGAGGGCTTCAGTGTGGGCAAAGACAGGTGATGCATTTCTTGGGGAAAATGACCCAAATTCTGTATATGATTCATTCATTTTCTAGAACCCTGAACTTCAACTAAGTGCAAAGCCTGGGTTTAGGATTCCAGTATGAGTGTGTGTGAGTGTGGGGGCAGGTAGGAAGGACACTAAGAATAGGTATCTCTGCCTTTCAGGAGCTTATGATACAGCTAGAGAGAAAGAGACCAACACAAATAAAAATAATGACAGGAAAGGAGTATGCAAATTATGAAGGTGAAACAGCAAAGGGGTCAACCCTGCTCAGAGGAGTGAGATGAAAATCAGGAACTGACTCCCAAGGAGGCAGTCTTTCCAGGTGCCTGGAGTCATTAGAAGTCTGTGAAACTAGATGGCAGAGTGCTCTTGGTGATGGTTTAAGACATGAATTCAGAATTTTTTTTGAGTGTTTTCACAGAGGCATTGTCCTAAAGGGCTTTAGTAGCATTTAGGAAAATCATTAACTGTGAAAAAGCCTATGTAAGCCAATCCAGAGCATATATGAGCTAAATAAACCATGTTATAATATGCGCCCAGTGTGACTAAAAATGCCTGGCCCCTTTTAATAGGCTACATTACTAAAACATGCACACACAGATAAGTTGCAAAGAGGTTCATTACAACCAGCTGAGCTGGAATGAGATTACTGTGGGCCTTCAGAATGTGAGTCATTTAGAAGCTCAGAGGTAGTGTCTCAGGCTGTTTGGAGTTCAGAGATTATTTACTCTGAAGCCAAAGGAAGGAGCAGCCCAGGATCATCTAGGACCTTTATATAAATCTTATCAGAGAAATGAGTAGTGAGCATTATTAACATGTCTCACCAGAACTTTGTTAAAAATATAAAAAGATGAGAAGATGCTTTGCTTAATTATAAGTCAAGGAAATATAGTAAATGTGTGCCTTTTTAAAACTACGTATTTTTTATTAATTTCAGAGAGGAAGGGAGAGGGAGAGAGCGATAGAAACATCAATTTTAAGAATGATGGATCAGCTGCCTCCTGCATGCCCCACCCTGGGGATTGAGCCTGCAACCCAGGCATGTGCCCTGACCAGGAATCAAACCATGACCTCCTGGTTCATAGGTCAACACTCAAACACTGAGCCACGCCAACCGGGCTGTCTTTCAATTTATGATTTTTTTCAACTGTTCTAGTTTGAACTAGCTATTTAATCATAGATGGCACAATGCCTTGAGAGAGTCCACTACACAAACACTTGTGTTATATGAAACTAGCTATGAAAGTGCTGTGGGGGGATGTGAGGGAAAGAGTCATTCTCCCTGGGCTAATCAGAAGAGCTTCATAGACACCATGATGGAGGAATAAGAGTCCAAGGAGTTAAGTGTGGGACAGGTGAGAGCCTGAAGAAGAGGGTGATGGATAAAATACTAATGTCCTTTGGTTCTGGGCAATCTCTCACTGCCCACCATTCCACCCTCAAGGGGTTTTCAGTATTTTAGAAAAATGGATTAAGAGTCCAGGGGCAGCAGCACCCTGGAAGATACCATCCCTAGGGCTCAATACTGAAATTGGGAGGATTTATGATTGAAAACACATTCTCTACTTGAGAGGGCAGACAGGAGAACAGGGTCTTCAGGGGAAGAGATAAAGTTGAGAGGATTACTGGGGAAGAAGAAGAATTTGGGAAAGCCTAGGGAAATAGAGAAGGGTACTGGAATGGGGGAAGGGTAGGCAGAAAGCAGTAGCAGTCCTTAGAATAGCAAGAAAGCTTAGTGACAGCTGTGGCACACTCTACGGGAAGTCTGGAGTTATGTATACCTCCAAATGAGTTCAACCAGTGCCAGCTTTGTAGAGGTTAAGACCACCCAAATTAGGATGGGCATGGTTTCCAGATCATGCTTTTCTGAAGTCCTTTATGTCACTTTCAAGTACATGGATGAGAAATTACACAGAACAGATGCAGAACTGGGTCACTAACTTAACAAAAATAACACATCTGAGCTAATTAAAAAATTTTTTTCATATTGAGTTTTGTTTCATCTGCCTTTCCAGTCTCCTTTCCTGCCATGAATCCTAGACAACACCTAGCTGTCCCAAACTAGTCCTAACTTGGCAAGCATACCAGCCCATTCAGGCCATGAGACTGTATGTAATAATCCTTCCTCTAGCATAAGCCTGGGCTGGGTGCGGCCAGCTAGTATTACCTCTTAACCTTTATCCCCTCTTCTCATTACATTAGCTGAGCACTTTTCATTGCCTCAGGGAAGCAGAATGCAGAAGGAATAAATCTTTTCCTGGCTTTTGAGTTTCAAAATCGGGGCCTATAAGTGTGGGCAAGGACTGGCTACAATAACAGCTTTGGGAAAAGGAATGGGTTACCAGGAGCAAACCTCATTTTTTTTTATCCTCACCCAAAGATATGTTTTTATTGATTTTTAGAGAAAGAGGAAGGAAGAAAGAAAGAGAGAGAGATCAGTGTGAGAAAGAACATCAATCCGTGGCCACCCATATGTGCCTCGACCAGGGATTGAACCTGCAACCTAGGTATGTGCCCTGAGCTGGAATCAAACCCACAGCCCTTTTGGTGTATGGGATGACACTCCAACCAATGGAGCCACCTGGCCAGGGCAGGAGCATGACTTTCACCTTCTGCTCACGGAGAGAAAATCTCCTCAGGCCCAAGGGAGGGAGAGAGAGTGAGTGGAGAGGCTGAGGCAGGAGACCCACTGGTGGGATAAAGACCTGCCAGGGCCCTGCTTCCTCTCAGCACTCTCTGAAGGAGGCAGGGCTTAGGACTACGTAGTTGTTGTGCTTCCATGGCTTAACTGGAATTTCTGTCATTCACCTACTCAGCCTGCTAACCTGTCTCATTTTGGATTACACTGTCCTTTAAATTTTCTTTCATTGCCCTTATTCAAGAATTTGTATATCTTAAATTTTAAAAGTCCAGATTTCAGGTGTCTCTTGAGAAAACTCAGGAGATCTGGCTACACTGGACTCACATCCCCTTGTGGCCACGGTCTGGTGTCCCTTTCAACAGGGCAGTACTCTCCATTCCCCTGGATTATTGTTACCTGCCTGAACTTTGTAGCTCTCTGAACTTCAGAACCCTGGTGCCCGATAAGTCGTGTGCCAGGCTACAGGCTAGTGAATGTGATCAGTCTTGATAAATCTAGTTTCCCCAACACTGAGGAAAATAGCTGGTCTTCTTTGTGCAAAGATGCAGTTAGCCTGTTCTCTCCCTAGGTGTGCCCAGATGCACAGCTCAGATGCAGCCGAGGAAAGACTTAGCTTTCACTTTGCAAAAAACTGCCAGATCCAACCCTTCTCTGCCAGTCTCAGAGAGTAGCAAAGAGCAAGATACGTGGCAATGCTCTCACACATCACATTATGCACACAATGCTTTCCTCTCATCAGGAGGCACTGCATATACTAGTATGCTGATAGAGCAGGGCAAACGCTGGCATCTCCTGAGAGGTTAAACTCTGCACTCAAGATCTCACACTAGTTATTGACAATCATTCAGGACTCGGACCTCCTTATTCCCCAGCCAGTGCCCTGAAAGCTAGACTGCTTTATCCTGCCTTGGAGAAGGCCTGGGCGGAAGGAAAAGCCCTTCCCTCCTCATGTAGTAGAAGTAGACAAGCTTCTGCCAGTTCCTTCTCCAGCCCATGGAGTCAAGGATTAGTCCCTAATGTCTATCACACCCTGACTCATTTAACGGAACTTTCCAAGTTTATTTTTACTTCTAAATCCATGAGTTGAACAGATGTGTAGAACACGTTTCCTAAAAAGAGCTCCTATCTGCTCTTTCCCTTTTGGAGTAAGCTTTAAAGCTAACCTGGACTGTGTGGAGAAAGGTGGAAGCAAAGAACTGACAAATCAAAGAGGCGCCACTAATCTCTGGGGGGCCTGGGCAAACACAGGTCCCCTCTTCCCTTTTATTGCAACTGGATTATTTTCTGACTAGAAGCCTTTGTTCATTCAGAAAAAGAAATCCAAGGTATTAAAACTTGGTGATTACTACCTCAAGGCCATGGACTTCAAATAATAGCATGGAGACTTACTTGATCAAGATATACCAGAGTTAAAAAAAACAACACTAGAGAACTAAAATTTGCTGCTGAATTTGAATCTGAGTTCTGTAGAGCTTAACCTGTAGCATCAAATTCATATCAAGATCTACTTTTGAAACATCACAGAATATATATAGATTTTGAAGAAAAAATATATGATCTAAAACAGTAAAAATTTATTTACTGGTCTGTTTATGTAACTTTTTTTTTTTTTTTAATTTTTGCTAATCCTCACCTGAGGATATTTTCCCATTGATTTTCAGAGAGTGGAAGGAAAGGGAGAGACAGAGAGAAATATCAATGTGTCACATTGATTGGTTGCCTCCGGCATGCACCCTGACCAGGGCTGGGGAACCTGCAACCAAGGTACACGCCCTTGACTGGAATCGAACCCAGGACTCTTCAGTCCACGGGCCAATGTTCTATGCACTGAACCAAACCGGCTAGGGCTACCACATGTGACATTTTGTTTCCCATTAAACACATGACATGTGAAATCTTTATTAAAGAAAAATATTTTTGAATCATATTTGTGAAAAAACACACGAAAGAAAGTGAGCTTGATACATTTTATACTCCATGGACTTGGCTGTTGTCATGGTGACTTTTCAAAACACCAAATTGGGACTTTCACCCCTATTCCACACTGGAGAGGAAATCAGGGAGGTCTGCATCCAGAAGAATCTCATGAGAGCAGGACTGTCCTGTCTCTACCCGAATACACATGCTGCTCCGGAGGAGAGCAAGTCAGCCCTACATTCCAGACTTTCATGTAAATGCTTCTGTCTCTCCCACTGCTGGGCCGGCTAGTTTGAGCCAAATCTTTCCCCTGGGGTGGTTGGAAGTGTTTGAGTGCAAAATCAGACCAGGTCCTCTACTTGTGGCAACCTATGACTGGAATGCTGGGCAGGCCTGGCGGGCGGGAACGAGTGTGATCTTTCTCAAGCAGCCTGCTTGGTGACAGAATTTTCCCGGCCCAGGGCAAAATGGAAATGGGGAGCCCCTTGTTCAACAAGCAGGAAAAAGCCTTTTCCCTTCTTCCGCGCTCTTTCTCTCCATTGTCATGGTGTATTTTATTTGCCATTTAATGTTGTGTTTCCCAGGGTACAGGGGTTCTTGCGCGGGCTCTCACAGGTGCCTGGGTGTGTGTGTGAGTGGGGGGAAGAGGAGCGGGGCGGGGGGGGGGGAGTGGAGGGGTGGCACTCTGTGACTCAGTCCCCTGGGTGTGGGCCCAGCCCTACCCCGCCTGGCGGAGGTGGCAGTGTTCACTAGGCTGGGACCAAGGAGGAGCCGGCAGCTCAGAACTCCGGAAAGCGGCAGGAGAGGAGGCCCTGCGTTAGCCAAGGGTCTGAGTTCCCAGTGCATCCAAAGTCCCATCAGACTTCGCTTATAAAACCCACATTCAAAGATAAAATTGTTAAGAATTTCAATGTGGTGACTGCAGTGCATTAAAGGGCAAGCGCAGTCCCCTTTGAGCACCGCCCTACCTGATGCATTGGCCAACCGCCCAAGCAGCTGGGCTGCCTGACCCCAACACAGATAAGGGTCCTCAGGTGTGGAGCCCCGCCCAGCAGTCAGGAGCGCTCAGGGGGTTTTAAAAGGACAGCTGGTTAGCACTAGGCATTGCTCCTTCTTCCACCCCCTCCCCCGGCCTAGGGGAAATGTAGATGCTAAATAAAGTACCAGACTCGCTTCTCCCTAAATTTCTTTTAGGACACTGTTTCAGTATATTTATTGTACAAATGGGGTTGCATTATACATCAGACCCCATCTCTTTAAAATCACTTTATTGAGGCAGAAATGAGATACAATAAGCCTCACATATTCAAGGTGTACAATTTTATGTTTTAGTGTATATATGCTAAATATATATACACGTATATGTACATAATCTATAAAAATATATATTTACACTGAGTGGTCAGATTATTATGATCTCTGAACGCATAATAATTTGACCACTCAGTGTGTGTGTGTGTGTGTGTGTGTGTGTGTGTGTGTGTGTATGAGACCCAGTGCATGAATTTGTGCATGGGTGGGGTCCGGACAGCCTGGCCAGGGGGAAGGGACATGGGCAGTTGGCCAGCATGCCTGCTGGCCGAACTCCTGGTCGAGGGGACAATTTGCATATTAGCCTTTTATCATATAGGATATACACTGAGTGGCCAGATTATTATGCGTTCAGAGATCATAATAATCTGGCCACTCAGTGTATATGGTAGTCTTATTGAAGTCAACAACTGGATAACAACCTAAATGTTCAGTAGCAGTGAAGGGATAAACTGTCATTTAATTACACAATAGAATACTACTCAGCAATATTAAGGAACAAACTGTTAATATGAACAACATAAATAAATCTCAGAATCAATATGCTGAGGAAAGAAGCCAGATAGTAAAGAGTGCAGACTGTAAGGTCACAATGACATAAAATTCTAAAAGATGCAAACTAATCAGTAGTGACAGGAAGCACATCTGTAGTTGTCTGGGGATGGGGTGGAGGAAGGATGGATTACAAAAGGTGATGGAGATGTTATTCCTCCTTTGCCCTCTTCCATCTCCCCCACCTCTCTTTCCCTTTGGTAATCACCATACTGTTGTCTATGTCTATGTTTTTTTTGCCAACACCCAACTGTTTTGATTACTGTAGCTTTATAGTAAGTCTTGACATATAAAAGATAAGGTTGGTAAGTTGGAAGATAAGTTCTCCAACTTGGTTTTTTCAAAATCATTTTGTATGGTGGCCATGGAGATGCACTGCTCAGATATCTTGAAAGAACCTGCTATTGGGAGCCTAATTGATAGCTCCTCCCTATGGATTCACCACCAAGTTCACAGAAAGGCCATGTTTCTTTGGCCAGCTCCTAATCAATGACTAAGTATGGCAGGGGTACCAGTGATAGCCCATTCCCTCCAATACAGGACTCTTCCAACAGACAATCTTTGCTTAGGGACTTCCCATTCTTGGCCAAAACTCTCAGAACTACACTGTTGTCTAAAGCCCTTTCCACACAATTCTTCCTTCTCTCTGTTCTCAGGTGTCAGACTTGCACTGGTCTGACAGCTTCCTTGCCCACTCCTCCTTCACTCCCTTTTATCTTCCCTAGCTTCCCACCCCAAAAATCTCTTGCATACCTAGTCTTTCTGCCTGCTGCTCAAAAGTCCCTGACATATTTTGGTTATTGTAGGTTTTTCTCATTTCAGTATAAATTTTAAAAATAAAAAACAAAAGCCTGATGGAATTTTATTTGGAAGTTCATTGACTCTAAAGAACAATTTGGGCAGAATTACTATCTTAACAATATTGAATCTTATATCACAAAAATGTCTTGCCATTTATTAGATGATCTTTGATTTTTCTCAGCCGTGTTTTGTATTTTTTTTAGTCTAGAGGTCTCAGATACCTTTTGTTGGATTTATTCCTAAGTATTTTATGTTTTTGTTACTACATTAAAATTAAAAAAAAATTTTTTTTTCTAATTGATTGCTACTAGTGTCTAAGAATACAATCTGATTTGTGTATCCTGAATTAATATCCTGAAACCTTGCTATGGAAAACTTTCCATAGGACCCCAGTACTCTGGTAAGAGTGGGGTATGGGTAGCTGGAGCTCCTATCATGTTCCCTCTCCCTAGCCCCCCTCACCCCAACAACACCTTCAAAACAGCTTCTGGAAATTTATGAAGAACTCTAAGTTTCCAAGCAATACAGCTAAACAACCCACTGTTCTAGAGGACTTGGTATTTACTGAACACCTCTGCCATATTTTATCTCACTTTCGTTCTTAAAAGAAAAAAACAACCAACTTGTGAAATAAGTAGTAGTAATTCAATTTTAAAGAAATAGAGGTTGAATTTTCTTCTTGTAGTCACATGGTTTCTGTTTGAGGAAGGATTAAAATCCTGTCTAACTCTGAAGTCCATGCTCTTTCCTCCTGCCTCAAACGGGCTCTCCCCGGGCTGGCCCAGGTAGACAGCTGGATTTCAAGATGGATGTCTAATGAGGGGTGGGGGGGGGGGGGGGAGCGGGGCGGCGGGGCGGGGCAAGTCTTTACTGGCTGATCTTGCATGCAGTCAGCCCACGGAGATCAGGGGGCCTGTCTGGGTTCTGGTATGCCACCCCTGCCTGCCGCACCTTCCACCAGGATGTTTTCCCAGCTTCCGGTCCCACTCATATTGCTTTTTGAGGGTACCAGTGACCTTTCTCTCACTCATCTGCTTACAAGTCTAAGCATTTTTTACTTCTTGAAATTATATGACCCAGTTTGCTTCTGGTTCTCTTCTAAAGTCTCTGGTCTCCCTCCCCACCCCACCCCACCCTTTTTTTAAATCCTCACCCAAGGATATTTTTCCATTGATTTTTAGAGTGGAAGGGAAAGGGAGAGACAGAGACAAACACCAATATGAGAGAGACAGTAATTGGTTGCTGTCCTCATGCCCCCAAACAGGGCTGGGAGCCTGCAACTGAGGTACGTGCCCTTGACTGGAATTGAACCCGGGACCCTTCAGTCTGCAGGCTGATGCTCTATCCACTGAGCAAAACCGGCTAAGGCTCTGGTCCCCTTTTATCTGTCTTCTATCCCGATTCCTACCTCTTCTCAGGGTCACCCCCTCTATATTGAGTTCTTCTGTTTTGTCCCTCTCCACACTCATTCTTAGAGACACTCAAACACTTGTAAGAGCAAGACCCCTTTCATCAGGGCTGCCAGTTGCTTAAAGGTATAGTCCCCAGGCTTCCTTGGTTTTCCAGGATTTCCCCATAAAACAGGTTGGGAATTCTAATAGTTTAGCATCTAAATGATATTTTTCAGACCTTTCCCCCATCTTCCTTGACTCTCAGAAGAGCACAAATCTTTTCTTAGACCCAATATGTCTTTATTTGTACTTTGAGGGACATAGTTAACATTTCCAAGGAATGTCCCGCTTAAGATAGGCACATTTGCAATCTCTAAATCTTGTTGAAAAGCAATCTCACCATCATTCTACCTAAAGTGACAGCGAATTCCTAAGTTCTCTTACTTCTAGAGATGCCACTATCACATTTTTCTTTCCTCCTTCCCTTCTGCCATCTAATCAATCACCAAGCCTAGCCTCAGACCATTGTTGGCTCTGTGCTTGTCTTGGCTTGGGCTCTATCTTCTACAGCTATTGTCCGGGCCAGGGCCAAAAAGCTTTTATAAACCAAGTTTATTGTTCTTATTTTCCTCATTATGGAACTTTCATAGGCAGAGAAGAACCAAGGTTTGCTAGCCCTTTTATGTGAATCATTTACTCCTCTGTGTTTCCCCCCATTTTATTATTCGTCATGAATACCAACTTTCTGTCAGTCTTCAATTTCCCCCCTCATTGTGAACTCTGGCTCTATACTTTACCATCTTAGGATTTTTCTCTAACCCTTTCCAACACTCAAGATGTGTGTTCTACAGTAAATCTTTTAGAATTTACTTCATAAATAACTGATTTGCTACTAAACGAGCTCTGAGGGGCAGAAGTTCCCACAGTGAGTGGAAATTAATATCATTAGGCTTTGAGCTTCTTCAGGACAAACATCATGTCTTATTTAACTTTGTATTCCCAGCGTCTAGTCCAGTGCCAGGCACAACATTTAAGTACAGTAAAATACATTGAATAAGCAAACACTACTCTATGGTGTTGCCCTCTTTGGTATGTTCCTTAAATGCAGAAGGGTTTCAGCTTCCTCATCAGGAAAATTGTGCTCAGAATACTGACATCATCATAGGTTAAAAATGAAAACCGATATAAAGGTCCTAGCACAGAACTCGGCACGGAGAGCGCAAACCATGTGAGTTCACACTTCCCCATTAAGTTTTTAGAGTTGTCCTCAGAATTATGCAGTTCCCAATAATTGTTCCTATATATCAGGGTCTTTTTGCTAGGGCTGCTTCTGGGGTAGTACCACATTCAAGTGCGGGAATTGTAATAATCATAAGAAATCTTGGTCAAGCAGAAGGAAAACCCATAAGGATTGCTGCTTACAGTACCCTTTTGTTATCAATTCTTGGTGTGGGCTTGGCTGTGACCGTTCTGACATGCAGATATACACTGGCTCAGCTTATTAAGAGATTCCATAAATGCATAATCTGTTTGAACGCTAGGCTTCATAACAGTAGGGACCATTTTGCCCTTCCCTTCCTTACTTCCATACAGGAGAAAAGTAATATGACCTGCAAGCTGAAAAGCCTTTGGACATTCCAGTATGTTCACTGTAATACTGAACCCTGCACATTTGTACCCAGCAGGGAAAATGAAAATGGTTAATCCCAAGGAGCTGTTAAATTACTTTTATAGATTTAATAATTTTCATAACTTTTGGAGTGGCTGTTGTCCCTAAACTGAACTATGCCCTCTTTTTTTCTATCTATAAAATAGGGGTAATAGTTTGTACTCTCATCCTCTTCTTGGGATTAACAATTATTATGATATAGAGGAAAGAGCACTGGACTAGGAGTCAAGAGACCTGAGCTCCATTCCTCGATAGGACTAGTTACATAGACCTTGGACAAATCACTCCAACTCGGTTCCTTCGCCTCCAAAATGAGAACTCTAAATTAAGCAATCTCTAAGGCAGCTCCCAAATTGAGGATGATATGCTTTTAAAGAAATGAAATGAGTTAAGTGGCTATCTTTTTCTACCCAGGGATGCCAGAGGGAGATTTGACCTGTGCTGCTCATGATAAGAATATGGCATCTGCACACCAACCATGTATATCATAGCACCACATGCCAGACAGTAACCCACCTACATGAATTGTCTTGCTTTGGGCAAGACACTTCAGATCTCTGAGCTGATTGACGTAAGTAAGTATCCAAAGTAATGGGGAGGTATAGAGTGCTTTGTCCCAGGACTCATCACAGCTGCCCTGGGCCTCATTCCTCTACAAAAATCTTCTACCCAAATACTATTTTAGGGAAGTTTTAAAAATTAACTCTTTAAGACTGATCTGTCAGGGACATTTTAAGAGGGGCAAAACATAAGCCACAAAGGCTTTAGAGCCAGAGGGGACAGGCCACTGCAGTCCTGCAACCTTGAAGGGATGTCCTTGCTGGATAGTTCTGCTTTCTGTAGCATTTCACCTTGCCCCCACCCCTACACCTGGGCTCCCTTCCCAGCCACCCTAACATGGTGGCATGCCACTCGACCCATTCTGGATCTTGGTCTCTCTTCCTCTCTACCAGTGTAGCCCCTAACTGTTGTGGTCCGAGGATGCCCCTGGAGAGCCTTGTCTCCGGCTTTTTTCTTGCAGAAAGGGTACATCAAAGAGCCCTACCCCACTGCATTTGGGATGTGCATCATGGCAAGGAATGGCGACAGGCCCTGTGGCCTCTGCTGCCTAGCTAGGTGCTCGCCTCCAGTTCATATCCTGTGGCAGTCATTGAAAATGTGGGATCTGACTACCTCCAGCCATCAGAGCCAGGGATTAAGGAGACTTCTGTGAGAAGATGCCTGGATCAAAGCGTTGGCTTTACGAAGACCAGAGGGACTATTTGAATGTCAATTTAAAATAGTTGCTTGTGCCGTTGTGGCCTGAGGAGAGCACATCAGCTGGAGAGTAAGGCTGGCCAGCTTTTCTGTTCACTCTTTAGATAATATCTTGGCAAACTGCTGAACCTGGTTTACACGTGTGTCAAACGGAGATGCTGATGCCTTTGTGCAGAGAACTGCACGTTGCCAAGTGCCGAGTCCACCGTGGCACTCAGGTTTTTCCAACCTCCCTCTCACCAGAGAAAGACTAAATTATCCAAAGTATGGTTCATTTAGCAGGGTTAAATTTTTTTTCTGTTAATAGTAGTAACCAATCATGTTCCACCTGATCATTTCAATACAGGTATTAAGGTGTCCAAAGTAAATAGATCCATTTGCAGCATGGATCTCCCACACAGCAGAACTGTTAGGAAGTGGGTCTGCCAGCTGTTACATTCCCCCGCCCCCCCACCCATGTACTCTCGCCCCCACCAGTCCAACCCCTGCCTAAGGTTTAAACTAAAAAAACAAGTTTAGCATTTTTAGACACCAAATAAGGACTGTGATTGGAAACTTTCATGAAATTAAAGCTATCCTTTTTCCTGTGTATCCCTCACTAATGGAGAGGCTCCTTTTGATTTCCTAGTTTATGATTTATATTGAGACCATTTGTGGATATGTGTATGTGTCTCAGCAGCAGCTAATCGCCAACACAGCAGAATGAGTCAGCTTAGTATATAGTGGCCAGTCTATTTGGAGTATTTTCATTGTATACATCAAATCTTGCAATTGTTCTCCATCTTGGTCAGATGGCTCATTAAGACAGCCAAAATGACAAGTTCTACAGTACCATTGACCCCCTTTGTCTGCTGTGCATAGACGAAGCTTTCAAGACATGAACCTCAAAGGACATAGTGACTGGAATTGAAATATCTTAAAAGAACCACTGCAAACACTTAGCTGCCACTTGGGATATAAATGCTACCGTATCTTTGCTTACTTTTATTCCCCTTCATATTTAGGAGACTGTGGTACACTTAAAACTGGAAACACATCCAGATACAGGCAGCGCAAGTTATAGCTTATTTATCCAGTTCCTTAAAGCCACAAACATGTTTTTATAGTAATGACCACACTGTAATATAAGCACAGCAAATCTTTAATTCTAAATGACAAAGCTGTATGTTTTTCTGTGCTTTCATGGCTTTAAAAAACTGTTTCTGACATTCAACATAAGATATTCAAGTTGCTAATTTCTGAGCAAAGCAATCTAAAGAAGGAATTCTTTGTGCTTAAAGTTGGTAGCAGTAACAGAAATACAACTTATAAGCAGCTTCTGAAATCAAGTTGTAATCATATTGTGCTGATAAAGAGTCTTAGAACAATTGTAAGTCCCAAATTTTCTGGGATTGTCCTGATTTTGAATACCCTGACCCATTGCCAAGCTCTGTATTTAGATAAAGTATCCCATTTTCTGGTTCTGAGAAGATGTCAGCATACAGCTCAATTTAAAGATAAGTGGTACATAAAATTCTTATTTTTTTAAAATGCACAAAAGTGTCCCAACTTGTCTTTATTGAAACTACAATTTTTCTAGTCTGTTTGCTTAGATCTGTAATATCTCTATGTAATATTTCTAAGCTCAATTAGAGACATTTTTATTTCTCTCACAAAACATCTCCTTTTTATGCACTTTGAATACCCCAAGTGGATTTATAATTATACAGTCTTAATTGAAGGGGTACAGATAAGAAACAATTTTTCCTCATCTCCAACTCCAATTTTCTAGAAAGACATTTAAGTCTTCAACTCCTGGCTACCTGAAACAGAGTACAGATGGCTGGGATTTCTCCTATTTTTAGTTTTGGAATGAATCTAATCTTACGGCAATGAAGATGAATAGAAAAATGCTTGTTTTTGTGCTATGAAAAAGAAGAGAAAAACCAGTCCTTGAATATTGCAAGAAAAGACTGTCACTTGCTATTAGAACTGATCTTGGATTTAAAAGCTAAAGTTTGGAAGTAAAATAATTTTGCCACTAAATATTTTAGCAATTTAAAAATACACGGAAAAACCCCACACTTACTCCCCTAGCACTACACACCACTCAGTGACATTTTGCATGCTCATCGATTTTGCCACAGTGTGGAATTTTTCCCTTCAAATGAAAATCTACAGAAATAAACTCTGAAAAGGATTGATTGTTTCCCCCTCTATCCTCTCATGTCAATGAAATATTTTGAATGAACTGTTTTCTGATCACAAAAGCCATGTCCAAGTTGTTTTTAAAAAATCAAGAAGCAGTTATTTAATAGAATACATTCTATTAAAAGTTAGCCAAGACTAACTAATAAGACCTCAAACAATGAACATATTTCAAAAATTTTTCTTCTCCTCAATAGTTTTGCATGAGTTTGTTTTTATTTTTATTTTTTCAGGAAAATGTGCAAATATCAAGGTTACCTGGGTCTGCTGGTCACTTCTAGTTTTTGGACTCTTGAAGATGGAGAGTTTTGCTAATGATGCGCGGCTGTTTAAGAACCGGGTGGCTTTTCTGGCAATCACTCTTTGTGTGTGCCATCTTTTATAAAGGTGCTTCTTGTTGCTAAGAGATCAGTTGCTTAGAGACCAAATCATTAAAAAAAATATATATGTCAGGGGCCAACATAAATTATGACCAAATTTTGTCATTTCAGCTCGCCCTCTGAATGTTTGGCTTTTGTAATAGATCATAACGTACCGAGAGAAGCCAATTACTAATCACAAATAGAAAACTGACCATGAGGGGGAGAAAAGATCTGCACGTATGCTCCCATGGACAGAGAGTAATGCCTCGGATTCCCTGAGAAGGAGCTACATCTTCGTGAGGCTCTCTGAAACTTGCTCCCTGAAACTTTGACTCCTGTAGGGGTCCCAGACATACGCTGGGAATATGCATTTATGTACGCACATAAACCTGCCCCAGGCAAACTTGAGTGCAGTTTGGAGTATGAAGACGTGAAAATTGTGGAGCTACTTTAGTCTTTTCCAAAAGAAAATTAGGAGAAAAATGTTACACTTAGGAAAATATTAAGTTGGAAATCTGAATGATTTTAGCCTTCAGCCAGATATTTTCATGTGAGACAACTGTTGTCACTACTTCAGGTCCAGGTGTGAGGGAGGGGATGTGTACCCAAATCGGCCTTCTGTCATCTCCCCCGTACTCAGATATAGCATTGACCAGGAGCAGGAGTAACGGTTAAGTAGGTAAGGCGTGGCTTTGGAGTTCTCTCCCCCACTGAGACTTTCTCCTCTCAAACTGCCACCTAAGTATTTCCCCTCCCAGGGACATTTTCATTTTAGGAATATATTTTTAAATGAAAGACTCTTAAATTTTTAAGATTCAAAGGAAAAGTGGCATTCCAAACTCCTTAACAGGTAGGATGGGAGATGTTTAGGAGCTAAATAAAGCTAGACACAGCTCATCACTGTGTAATGCAATGAACACAACTTCCCCCACTATCTCTTCTTGAGCTCATCTTAGGAGAGAAGAAGCAAATACGGGAATTAAATAAGCAATGACGAAGTTAAAAATCAAGATAAGAGGGCAGAGGTGGAAGTGCAGCTACCCTAAGACATCGTTTGTTGACTCCAGACTCCCCTGTCTGGCCACACTCCTGGGCCCATGGCTGCCCACCCCTATGGCCAGGGCGGGGACAGCCAGCCCAGCTGTGGACATGGTGCTGCCAGACCGGAGCTTCCTGTGGCATCTTTCATAGGCTTGATGAAGACAGGAGGGGTGATCTCTGTCAGTGAACTTCAACAAGCACTATGGAATGGCACCTGGACTCCATTTAATCCCATAATTAACAATATCAATGTTTTGACTGCCAGAAGGCTGGCATAAACATCAGCAAGTTCGCAGGCACTGGCAAGTACATCATGGACGGGCAGAATGTCTTTCGCACCTATGACAAGGACAACTCAGGGATGATGAACAAGAATGAGCTCAAGCAAGCACTCTCAGGTTTTGGCTACTGGCTGTCTGGCCAGTTTGGCTACATTCAAAAGTTTGACAGACAAGGATGGGGACAGATCACCTTTGATGACTTTCTCCAGTCATCTAGGGCTTCATTGTCTTGCATTGACTGACAGGTATACTGGATTCATGTGTCATATGAACAGTATCTCTCCATGGTCTTCAGCATCATAAAACACTGGCCTTTTACAAATAGCAACATGACTTATGGAAAAAAAAGACTGAAAATGCCAAATCTCTTACCATTATTGAAACGAAGCACAGATGCAGTAGATGCTGTTCTTCCTTTAGATTTTATACAATATTTGTACCTATGTGGATAAGCTGATTAACATTTTTGCAGTTGTAACCACAGTCATATTGTTATTCAGATACAGGCATTTGAATTTGGGACTGTTTGTGCCAGGATGTAAGATATAATAACGTTTCAGGTATTCTGCATGTAAAACATTCAGCGTGTGTTTTTCTAAATAGCTTCAGTTCTGTAGTGGAAATACTTTTATTAGCCAACAGGAATTTTTAAGTAATACAGAACTTTCTCAGAAGGCTTTTCATGTGCCTTACTTAAAAAAGGAGGGAGGGGGGCCTCCACCCTCGCGGGGCCAACGAGCATTTTACCCTCCAGCCGTGTGCAGAGCGTGCCGCCGTTGCTGGGTGCCAGGGTGGCTCCCGGCAGTGGGGATGCTACAGGAGTTGTAGCATGGACACCATAGAACTATAAAATGAATATTTGGAGGATAATGACATCGAATATCTATAACTCTTCAGATCCTTAAAGATGGAGAAGATGAAGCAACTAAGGAACTCATCTTCTCAAAAACAGAGGAAGCAAAACCACAGATGACAAAAAGTATTTGTCCTCCACAAGGAAGACTGAATAACTATTACAAATGATGGGAGTCCAAAAAATTACTGCACTTGCATGGGATATTTTTCAACCCCTTCCTTTTGGTTTGGTTGGATTGGAAGTATCTATTACAGCTCTTAAGTCAGATGCTATTGGTATTTCTATTGCTAGTATGAGTTTGGCATTATTGGTTTGAATTTTACATTTTTCTTGGTGTATTTTGCTGGTTTTAATTTTAAGGAAAAAATATTTATTGCTCTCTCATGGATACCCAAAGCTACAGTCCTCACTGTGTTGGGTCCTCTGGCTCTAGAAACTGCAAGTATCAGCTCACTCCACTTGGAACCATATTCGAAGGCTGTGCTGACAATAGCATTTTTAGCCATCTTGATCACAGCTCTGCTTATTGACATACTGGGGCCCAGATTACTTGCACGCCATGATCCAAACAAAATAAAACTGGAATCGTCACATTAGCCCTTCATTGAAAGTTCATTTGTCATCACCTGCCTGCTTCTTCTAATGAATTACCTTACATGAGACAAAAATTAAAAGATACAAATATGTGAAGACTACACAGAAGCAAGGACTTAATAAATATGTGATTTATCATAGAGCTTTTCTATGATTTTTATTGTACTTATTTAAATATGCAACATAAGCAATAAAGCAATGTACCCTTTGGGGGGTGGGAATCAAGATCAGAGTAGCCAGGATCTTGGAGGTTTTATTTCTTTTAGTAGTCTCCGAAGTGCTGGCCATTATAGAAGACTCCATGCGTTTGCCTTGATAGTCTTGTGATGAACACTGTAGGGAGGGAAAAGTTGGAGTGAGGGCTGAAGGCTTGGGTGGAAGTGTCAGGTGGGAGGATTAAGAGGTCAGGTTTTCACTCTTTAGCTCTGGTTACTGTCAGACTGGCATCATCCACTACTCATTTACAAAGTAGATAAAAGACCCCAAACCTATTTGAGTTTATTTAGAGATACATAGCAGTAAAACATATATATAGCCTGTGCAAGTGGGATGGGGCTAATGCTCAGCAAAAATTCATCATACGAGAAAATGAAATGGCTTTCCTTACCTCAAGCTTGTCCATTACATGAGTAAAATGGACACATAGCATTTGAGTGTCACAGAATAAACACAGGTATGCCAACTAAGCATGCATTTCCCCTTAATGTCTCTTTCTTCCTTCTAACCCCCCAAGTTTATCGGTTGCCTACTTTATTGGGAGATAAATGGAAGGGATCTGAGACAGAGGAATAAGGGATAGAAAAAGGCAAGAGAAATAAAAATTTTGAAGAACTTACTGAATACATAGTGAGTACCAAGGCAAAAACTTTGGAGTGCATAGAAGAAATGCTTGTTGAAGGGACGAGAAAGAGGGAAGGAAGCTAATGGGGAAAGAGGCCATGAACTGACTGCATGGCCTTTGAGGCAGAAACCACCTTATACTTATCTTTCCCAATGTCAAGTCCTTCCTACAGGGCTTTTGCACTTAAAACACAATCAAATGTGTTTGTTTAAGTCTAAGTCAAAGGAGAAAAAGAGCAGAAGGGATGGGCCTGCAGGGATTGAACTATTACTTGGCCCTAGTTCCCTCCAGGGGAAACAGGACCCCATGTGCTTGGTTACCTCCAAAGGAGGTGCTCTGCTTACATTTGTATTTTGGACCTCAATCTAAAAAAGCCTGCCACTTCTCACTCCCCCCTCCCCCATTCGACCTCTCTATTCCTTTGGATCTGCTTTGGTTCTATGTTTTGTGGCCATTTGCTTTGGATTTTTAGCTTCTACTTCTGGGACATAAGGCCCCACACCTGCCATTTGGCCACATCCTACCTACCAGGAGGTGACCCAGGCACCTTTCTGGATACCAATTCTTGCCAGGCTCCAAGCTTTCACCTGCCTGGATGGAGGCAGGGAGATGCAATTGTTTATGAAGGACCCATTCAGATGTCAACACTATATGATTAAAGGAAATAGGCTTGAATCCATGAATGCTTTGCCAACTTGAAGCTTTGAAAGGAAATTTTTTGCATAGATGCAACTGTTTGTACCAAGGAGTGTAGTCCAATGTTATTTGGGGTTGTGCAGAGTGACAGACTACTTGTTCACAGGTAGTTGGACCACAGAATCCTGACACCCTGACCCCTGGGAAGCTGCCATGCACACTCCATCTCCCAATCTCAGGAATGAGGGCACAGCTGAGATCCTAGAACTGTGGGCACCCGTGTCCCAATCAGGAGATGGCACACTGAGAGGCATAAAGCGCCTGAGCATCCTCTGCAAAAGTGGCTGCCACTGCAAGTGCGTTTTATGTTGGGGGAAAGTGGTCCCCTGAGACCACTCCCCACTGAGTATCCAAAGATCCTGATGCTAATCTATTGCATACTGCCCAACTGCCAGTAATTATCCCAGGACTTGCCTCTCCTGGCTGAAAACCCAAGACACCATTTCTAGAAAGGCGCTCACAGCCCCCTTGTAAGCTAGTGGGTAGGAAGCATCTACTTCAATCCTGGGAGGTTCCAGTAGAGTGTCCTGCAACTCCACTCCTATTTCTCCAGGACACTGCTCCAAGAAGAGGCTAAATAGCCTATAGAAAAGCATGACCTGCTAAGTAAAAATGGCAGCTACTTCAAGAAAGACCTCTGTATGCAGTCTAGAGCAGCTAGTAGAAGCTTGACCAGTACCAAGCAAGGTTACTTTCCCCAAGTAACTTTACCTTTTACTTCACGATGCCATATGCTGGGCAAAGACCTCCTCTTATAAGCCAGAGGCACAAGGGGGAAGCAGAGGAAGACCTGCTCTGTCACCTCCAGCCATCCAGTCCAGAGGCTACTATTAAAGAGTAGGGTTTGAGCAGCAGAGGGCAGCAAAACACCACTGTGTCGAGTTGAAGGCTAAGACAACTTTGGGAGGCATGAAGTGAAAGGACAGAGGGTCTGCTCTCCCTAGGGACAGTGGCTCATCCTGGCCAGAGGTACTGCAACCACGCTTGCCCTCCTGCTGATTGCATCTCTGGACTCAAAATTTTTGTTGAAGTCTTCAGGGACTCCTGGCATGCTAAGACCTGAGATAAGGAGGCCTGGCTCATGGGTGAACAAACCTCAAAACACATGGTTATAGTTGGCTTCACTGATTGTACACCCTTCTCCTGGTCTTACCTCCTCCTTGTACTGATGGAGGCCTTAAGACACCATATTTCCTCACCTTTTGGCACCTCATCACAGCTCTACTCAGCAAAAATTTCTCTAAATACTTCACTCCCCTATCTGGATTGTATCCCAACCTTGTGGGGTACACATCTGTCCACATGCACAGCTACCAGTTCTCCAATAATTACCTAGAGAAAGAACTAAGCCAAAAACAGTATCCCTTGGGTGCTCAGGGAAGACTTGCCCTTGCTACCCATTACCAACAATGAGCCTGATCCAACTATCCAGGAACATTTACCTGTAACAAATCTGCCCCTTCGCTCTCTGCCCCTTTCTCTCTATCCCTGCCACAGAAACTATGGCTTCCACCCACACCAAATTTCCCAATGCTTTGGTCATACCAGCACTAGCAGACAGCCTGCCATTGGGGGAGCTACAGCATCGCCCTCCTGGGAGGCCTTGGCGAGCCTTCCTCTGACATGTTGAAGACTACAACAAAGAGTCCACCAACCACCCCTAGGCTCCAGAGCAAGCACATGTGTCCAACTCATCAGTTAGCAGACTTTCAAGGCAGAGAGCTCTTAGGCAGCAATTTGTGTGATAATTAACATAACAAAAGAGCACAGCCTAGTAAGCACCACCACAGTCCAATTTCATTGCTTTTCTTGGACAAAGAACCATGATGTTCTTCTCATTGTCTGGCTCTGGTTGACCCTCTTCATAGCTGGTAATTTACCTCTAGTCATTGCCTTTGGCAACTTTCAGTTATTAATTATACCCATCTGTTAAGCAATTTTGCTGAGTGAAGAAAGACTAGAGAGAGGAATGGGAAATAAGAATACGGTGTTGGGGGAAGACGGAAGCAGACAGAAGCCAAAGGTCTCGACCTGAGAAACTAATATAGCCCACAAGGTGCATACTTTAATAACCACACAGAAACCTATTGACTAGAATCTAAGCCTTAAGAGAAAAAATTACGGATAATTACTAATTGCAGCACAATTACAAGCTGACAATGTTGTGTTTTGGTTTTTCTTTTGAAGATATTTTATTGATTTTTTACAGAGAGGAAAGGAAAGGAAGAGGGATAGAGAGGTAGAAACATCGATGAGAGAGAAACATCCATCAGCTGCCTCCTGCACACTCCCTACTGGGGATGTGCCCGCAACCAAGGTACATCTCTTGACTGGAATTGAACCTGGGACCTTTCAGTCAGCAAGCCGACGCTCTATCTACTGAGCCAAATGGTTAGGGCATAAGCTGACAATGTTGTTGGGTTTTGTTTTGTTTTTAGCCAAGTACAACTGAGCAAAATTCTCATAAATCAAACTAGTCTCCATTCTCTCTCTCTTTGCTGATCCATCTCTGAATCCAACTCTCCCTCCTCTCTCTACTGGTATGTCCCACCTAGCCACTCTCATCTGCAGGTAAGTACTTTCCCTGCCACCCCATCGGTATATCACCATGCAGGCCTGGAGCAGAAATACATCTTCAAATGAGGTAGGCCAAGGTAAAGACCAAGAGGCACTAACTAAATTGTTCCGTCTTCTGGTACTTGTTTTGTTGGGATTTCTCCTCTCCCCCGGGTTCCCACCCCTCTTTGACAGTTGATTCTTATCTGAACCACAGTCTTCAACCAGCAGGGTATAAAGTGCTTCTTATTCACTCAGCACACTGCATTTAAAAGCCAAGTGTGCCCTGACCATCAGGTGCATCCAAAGCTCACTGTCAGGGCACCAGGTCTTCAATACCTTTAAGGGAATCCTCCTCCGAAGAGCAGTGTAGCCTTGCCATTTAGGCTCCTCAGGACTTCTTTTTCAGTGTTTGTTTTGTGTGTGTGTGTGTGTGTTTATTTAAAATAACAATTCTTATTGAGATATTGTTCATACACCATACATTTTCACCCATTTAAAGTGTACAGTTCAAATAAAAATATGTTTAAAATTAAGAAGTATACAATTCAATAGTTTTTAGTGTATTTACAGAGTTAGGCAACAATCACCATAATCAATATTACAGCATTTTCATCCCCCTCCATCCTTTCCTACCCCATTTGTTACTACTTTCTGTTTCTATAGTTTTGCCTGTCTGGACATTTCATATAAATGGAAATCATATTGATCTTTTATGACTGGCTTCTTTCACTTAGCATAATGTTTCAAGGTTCACCCATGAAGCCTGTATTATTACTTCATTCCTACTGTGACCAGATAATACTCCATTGATGGATACACCCCATTTTGTTTCTCCATTCATGACTTGAGGACATTTGGGTTGTTTCCACTTCTTGGCTCTTGTGAAGAATGCTACTATGAAAATTCACCTACAAGCTTTGTACAGACACACATTTTTAGTTCTCCTGGGTATCTATCTACTGAGAAGTGGAATTGCTAAGTCATGTGGTAACTTTAGGTTGAGCCTTTCTAGGAGTGATATTGTTTTCCAAAGTGGCTGTACCACCTTACATTGCATTTCATAATATGTTGTGTCCTATGTTAGTTTGGAGCTTTTGGTTGCAAGATATGAAGACTTACTCCATCTACGTTAGGAAAGGGAATTTACCTGTGGCGTAATCCCTACTCCTCAGGCCTTCTTTAGCTTAAAGGGAATCCTCAAGAAGAGCAATGCTTACTTGCTATATACATCATCCTCACACTATCCCCTCCCCCCATTCAGGGTTTCCCAATTCTCTTTATTCTGCAGATTAGTTGATTTGTAAGCATGGAGCAGAATCTGTGCACTGAAGATATATTGGATTATGTACAAGCACAGAGTTGACACCTCTTGCCTATGACATCTTGAAAGAGGTGAGCTCTGACCCCAGAATGCACCTCTAGGCCTCTAGAGGGGACAGGAGGTGCTGCTCCAATCTTGCTGAGGATGATTCCAGCAGAAACAACTCGTTTATCCTACCCAACATTTCCATCCATAGGGTGGCAGCAATATATGGCAGGATTGACAAGAGTGGGGCTTGCCCCTGCATGTCCCTCTCACACATAATCCATTCAAATGACATCCACTCCAAGAAAACATTGACCTTTGAATGAGCTAGGCAATTTATCGCTTTCCTTCTTTGCCTTTCCTGTCCTTCCCCATCCTTTAGAGACCAACCCCAATCAAAATAATGGAAAATATATCCTTTAAGCAGAGAAAAAAGAGACAAGGAGGCTAACAACTGCCACGGTGTTAGTGTGATTACTTCTGAAAGGCACTGATAAAACTGTGAGACAATGTGGCATGTTCTCTGGCAAATCAGGGGAGGTCTGTTTTGAAGTGACTAGGAAACTGAGTCCAGTTGAACTTGGGGCTTCTTTCACTGCCACTTCCTTGAGGATGTTGTAAGCCTCCTCAGGTTCTCAGGCAGCTGCAGCTCAGACATTGGTCCCAGGGCTCTGTAGAAGGAATCTGTTCCCACACAGGCTCCCCACAGGCCCCTCCTCCTCTCATGAACAGGACTCCTTTGCCCTAACTCCATTCTGGCCAGGTCTCCACCCTACTCCCAAATGGACACTCCTCCAGTCCTTCAGTTAAAATCCCCAAAGTTATTGTTAAACTGACTCCTGGTTCTCCTCAGTGATTCAGAGCTAAAACTATTTTAAGAAAGAAACAGAAATGCCACCTTCTTGATTCTAACCCAAATCAGGTCCAAGTCACCAGCTGATTTTACTAGCAGCTAGTAGGTAAGCCTGTGTGCATCTTGGAGGTGGGGCATGAATGTTAAAAAGTTCAGTTCCTCAGCAAAATAGCCTATGGTTGACTAGGTTTGATGCACAGAAGCTAAAGAGTATTATTGGAATAAAATGTAAGTAATAGATATCTGCATTTGTATAACAATCCAAAGCACCGTGAACATGCCCCTGAAGTCTCAACTCCTCTCCCCCCACCCCCAGACTCTTTCCTCTAAAAATTCAGGAACCTCTCAAGAGTAAAGGCCATGTCTTACTCATTTTCCTATCCCTGAGCTGCTGATGCCTATAGCAGTTTGTGGTGGTACAGTGGTTTTTGAATGAATGAAACTCTTTATCCTTTGCCTGGTCCCCAGCCGCGCCTTCCCTGGCATTCCTCAAGTTTTGACAGCTGTTACCTGAGCTCTCGGTCCTGCCACATTCCCAGACCAATCAATTCTTGAGGCAGAAATTCTTATTCAAACAGCCACAGTTTTCTGCCCACTATCCAAAGTGTGCTACCAATTCCCTGCTCACCTCCAGTGATCTAATTTGGGCTTTGGTGCCCTTGAGCTGACCTCTAGTGATGCACATTTGCTCCACAGCAGTGGTTGGCAAACTCATTGGTCAACAGAGCCAAATATCAACAGTACAACGATTGAAATTTCTTTTGAGAGCCAAATTTTTTAAACTTAAACTTCTCCTAACGCCACTTCTTCAAAACACACTCGCCCAGGCCATGGTATTTTGTGGAAGAGCCACACTCAAGGGGTCAAAGAGCCGCATGTGGCTCGCGAGCCGCAGTTTGCTGACCACGGCTACACAGGACACATAGTCTCTGTCATCCCACACCTCTTGAGATTCCCCTGCTAAAACCTGGACCCTCCCGTCTAAAGCTTCACCACTCAGTACCCAGGCTCATTTGATCTGGGTTCCTTGTTCTAGGTAATCTGTCTAGTAAGCACTCCAGCCCCACCCTTCTCAACCTTTGGCACACTCCTGGGCCCACTGCAGAGACAGATGCACTACCCCTCATTCCACTCCGTCTTCCTCCCCACCTCTTTCCTGGAAACAGAAGTCCTGCTCTGAACTCCTGGCCAACAGCTCACTCCCTGTTAAACTCTGACTGTTCTCAGTGGTGGCAGCCACCTCTCCGTCCTGGGTCTGGTCTCTGCTTTGCCCCTCTCATGAAACACCCCCACCTCCATTTCCTGAAGCCCTGGTTCTGACCATTTGTTTAAATCAAGACGGGATTGTTGTGCCCTTTACCCTCCCAGTTAGCCCTCTGCTTAGCATCTGGTTCACTGTTGATGAGAGGGTCCTGCCATCTCCCAGCCTTTCTTGCAAACTTTCAACATGACAAAGAGATCAGTAACACAGTGGTGACACCCCCCCCCACACACACACACACATTGTATTCTAGATTCATCCTTGCACTGTCAAGAGAAATGAAAGTGAACTAAGCAGGAGGGGTTGTTCTGAAATGGGTTTATTGTTATAGAACTAGGGGTTTGGGTTACATTTTTCATGAAGGGAGGGGGCTGAAGGGTGCAGTTCTCTGAATCAGACATGTGCAATAGTCTGGAACAGTCCCACTTTCCATCCTCTTTTATTCTTTTCAACGAAGGCAATTTATTTTGTGCTTACTAAACACACAAATCTTTGCATTTCAAATGCTTTGTTAGACTTTATACACACTTCCAAAAATTTTTAAATGAGTTATTTCTCAAGTCATGAGTTTGGGGAAAGGGGGCCTGGGCACTGTTGTGCAATCTTTGAGACAGCTGCGGGGAAGAGCAGCTTTCCTGGGGACCCTCGAACCTGACTGCTCCGGTTTCAGTTTGGGTCCCCATTTCATCAACCAGAATGTCAATCTGGCCCTGCTAGTCATCTTTCTTGGCTCCTTGCTCTGGGTGGCTACAAACCACTATCCTGTCTCTGGTTGGGTGGGTGCTTTGGGACTTTCTGGATAGAAGGTTTGCCTGCAAAGCTCTTAGCTGCTTACAGGACCTGCCCCCAACTTTCCCCCCTCTCCTTCAGACAGTCATCCAGGATCCCTGCATGTCCTCTCCCCAGCCCTTGCCAGAAAACTGGAGTCATTCCTTGCTTCTCGCTCCTGGTAAATAGGAGGCAACCCCCTGCTGTCACTTCCCCAGAGCTATTTGCATTTTAATCCTTTTTCCATTGACTCAAGGAAGGAAGCTTTGCCCCATTGAAGGAATGTTAGCATTGCCTTCAGGGGGCTGGAGGAGCTGGGGAGAAGCTCTCTTCTGTGCCCCTACACAACATGAATGCTACCAGACCCAGTAGAGGCTGACGAAGGTCAAGCATGAACAGCGAGGCAGCCACCCCTTCCCCCACCATACATATGCCCCACCACTGAACGTCGGCAGGCAGCAGGTGTGAAACTGAGGTTGAGCTGCAAAATCCTCTTTGGAAGGCCGGCTTACCTAGCTGGCCCCAGCTTGTGGGAACCTCCCTCCCCTAACTCCTCAGAGTTTCTATTTACTTGGCATTCCTACTCAGCCTGAATCACAGAGAAATGAGGCAGAGTTTTCCTTTGCACAGTGCCTGGCATATAGTAAGCACTCAGTAAATGTTAGCTATTAATAATAAAAAGAATAAATCTGGAATGGGATCCATGGGATGGATAGAAGCTGCTAGGAGCAGCAGGGCACCAGGACATGAAGGGCAGCTCCACTCCCAGCACAGGGTGACCGTTCATTAATGTTTCTGAACTGGAGGGACTTTCAGTTCTTTGAAGTGGAAAAAGAAAGGCTTTTGGCCAAATGACAATGATAAGGATCCTTTATTATTCCTAAAACTCTAAAGGAGTTGAAACTGGCTAAGCATCCTACTCTACACCTAAGATTGAGATTTATGACCAAACACCCCCCTCACCACCACCACCACTGAGGAAACAAAGGGAAGCTAGATAGACAGGGAACTTGAGGGGGGAGAGGGGAAAGAAGTAAAACTGGGACCCCAACTAGGTGGAATTACTAAGACACCCCAACTGGGTGGGGAAGAAAGGCACGTGTGAAAGGCATGAACTTTAAAATGTATGAACATTGCTAAGACAGACAGCATGCAGATAACCAATCACAAGACAGTGAGGCATATAAACCAATCCCAAGGATATTAGTAAGGCAAAATTCTTTGAGAAGGCCAATCAAAAGCTAGCAAGGCTGTATCCACCCCCTAAATTAAACAGTGGTACTTCCTCTCGCTCCTCCCCTTTCTCCCCAGCACGCAATGGGTTCCTGATGTTCCTGTGGCCCACGTGGCTTATGGCCATGTGGGACTCTACACATGGACTAATAGACTTTAATTTGCATGGATGCTCTCAATAAACTTTGATTCCACTAGCCATTTTTGTCGGCAACTTCATTCTTCGATTCTGTGAGATAATGAACTCGGACTCAACACCCCACATTTTGGTTTCACCAACACCACCACCACCACTACTACCATGTGTCTTCATCTTGGCAGTGAAAATTTCCATTGCCCAGGTGATGTAGAGAACTTTCATAGCACCCAGCACCTTCTATGGAAGGAGATGAGGCCAGCAGATGTGTTAAACCAATTAAGCAAGCACTATTTGCAAGATTCTCACCCAAAGCTAGGGAATAGGAAGGTAAACAGCTGAGCTTATGTCTTCAGAGACCAGAAATAACTTGCTGCCTTAAGCCCAGGATCACAGCATTGCTTCTTTCCTTCCTCCTCCCCTGTCACATGGCTCTGTACTTTGGGGGTACAAGTTTGCCTCCATTTCCCGAGACTCTGGATTTCCAATTGATCCTCTAGCACTGCCTTGATTTCTAAAGCTACTTAGCTGGGACGCAGGCTTTGATCCCCTGTCTAGGATGTGCCATGCCCCTTGCCCTGAAAGAAGCTAGAGCCTGGCATCAAGGTGCAGGTGAAGCCCACACTTCACTTTGAGCATCACCAGGGCCCCAAAGCATTGCCCCCAAGCTCTAGATTGGATGCCGTTGGATAGGACACTGACTACCCTCCCCACCCTTCACCCCCAGATTCTGAGTCACTTTGGTCTCAAGCATGCCTTGGCAGAAAACTGGGTTTGAAGCGGATTCTAAAAACCCTTGAAAATGAAGGTGTGGGATCAGGGGTGGGAGCACTGAAAGTTTTTAAGCGGGGACTTCATGTGATCAGAGCAGTGCTTTTGGCACTGGTGGTGGGCAGGGTGGAGTGCGTGGAAGAGTCTGATGACAGACAGAGTGGTTACATGGACCCAGATAACTTCCCCTCAAGGCAGCAAGGAGGGACCAATGTCAGACGTGGTTCAGAAGAACTGGCATGGATTTGGGGAGGTACAGGGAAGGAAATGTACATTCTTACATTAAAACTAGACAAAATCATCTTTTGAACATTTTATCTGGCTGGTCCCAGTGGCTATGAACCCATAGTCCTCTGCCTTTTTAGAGTTTCTATTTCTTAAAGGTTCCTGCTCGATGTCCCAGGAACCACCTGAGAATGAGGCAAGCCCACTTTAGAGGGACAATGTTCTTGGTCATAAGAAACAGGCAAGGGGACTGACATTTAACAAGTGCTTATTGAAGAAAGAGCATTGGTAGCATTCATGGAAATGAGAAAAGAGGACCTTGCTTCAAATGCTACACAGAAAAGTGCAGAACCAGGATTCTGACCTAGGTGTGTGGCCCCAAAGTCCTTGCCCTGTGCACTGCAGAGTGTTTCTCTAGAAAAACCAGAATGAGGGGCAAAATAGAGGGGAAAGACGATGGATCTGAACGTGTTGAGGGGCTGGCAGGATGGATAGCAGTTAGAAATCTGGGCATGGAGATCTGGAAATAGATCAGAACCAGAAGTTACAAATCTGGAGTCAGCACGTAACTGTTGTACTGGAAACACCGGGATACATCACAACTCCACCACAGAAGATGGAGGTCAGGGAGGGAAGCTCAGGCCTCAGCCCTTTGAGAGGCCCTCGGCTTGGGAACTAACAGCGAAGAAGCAGAAAAGAAAACAGGACGAGGGTAGAAGGAAAGCCAGGTGAAGATCATTTAACTGGAGTCCAAGGAGGGCAGTGTAAAAACAGGAAAGAGAAACCATTGGCTTAGAACACTACACTGACAAATAGGTTGCGGGGGTGGGGGGTGGGGGCAGCAGCTTCAGCAATTAGACACTCTGGCTCTCTCCCCTCAATCCCATTCAGTCAAGCTATTGAGCAGCAAGTGCAGACTCTTCAAGAAACTTTGCAGTAAAAGAAAGAGAACTGGAAGACATGGGGGAGAGGGGAGGACCTCTTCTTTGGACAAGTCTAGTCTCCAACCATACTACCCTGAACATGCCTGAGCTCATGGGCACCAGTCGAACAGCAGAATCACACAGGTTTAATCACTCAACTGGTAGTCCCTTCAAGACAGATATTTTATCTCCCCCAACCACACTTAATAGCAGCAGTTTATAACACCTCCCTTTCAACCCCAGCTCCCTGCTGAGAATAGTTTTGCCACCATCACTGACCTATAAGGTAATTTATCTCTAATACGATGCTAGAATCTTAGAGACCAGGTCCCCCAGCCCTCCACTCCATGCAGCAGCAGGAATGGCTCAGACTGGTAAGAGGCCCTGTAGATCCAAAAATCTATAGAAAGCTGGGAGCATTTTTACATGCTGGCAAACCATATCTCACTTACAGATGTTACCCGTTCCTTGGCGTCTGCCCATTTTTCAGCCTTTGAATTGGGAAGGGGACTGGCCAGGGAGAACAGTGTTCAAAGCCCCCTTTACTTGGGGCCACATGTGCAGGGTTCAGGCTGCAGCCAAATTCAGCCCCTGCTTCCTTGCCAAGCTGTGTGTCCATCCAGATGAGACACCTTCTAAATTGTACAAAGGAGCGTGCCCTAGGGGAAGGCGGGGGTGGAGGGTGGGTGGGCGGGGAGGCTGCCTATGCATTTACCTCAGGAGAAGGGCTAGGGTTGTCCCATAAGGGTAGAGACAACTCTGCAAGAAAAGCCATTGTCTCTGATGGGGTCTTTCGATGGTGATAGGCTTAGTCCCCACCTCCTAGTCCCTGCCCAGGGTTGAAGGGCAAGCTAGGAGGGAACATTTTAAAATAGGGAAAGTGACCCAGACAATCTGTTGAGTTGTGGAAACAAGACTTAGGGGGTTCAATGCCTGGTGCAAAATAGTTTCAATTTCAAAATTTCCACAAATTATTTTAAACATAAAATTAACAAGTCTGAGCTAACGTCCTCCTCCTTGAATGAGCCAGCTGAGGCCAGACTACAAGGGGTTAAACCATGTGAAAAACCTTATTTCTAAATGGAACTACATTTAGTCAAGAACCACTTGTGTAGGATATGTCTTCAAATCAAATACTGTTGCCTTTTGCCAGAGAAAATGTGCTTTAATTCCTTCATGCCAAAGAATGCCTACTACATTGTGTAATGAAACCAGAATAATTGAGCTACTTGTTCATTACAAAGCTCTCTAGCTGAATTCTCTAAATTCTTCAGCCGCTGAGTGGGCTTGAAGTGAATTAACAGCGTTCTTTAAAAAAAAGAAAATAATTTTGAGGCAGGGCACAATATTTACAATAGAATTTTTTTGTGAAGCGCTGCTAAATGCTTTTTACTCCAAGGAGGATCAGGCATTATTCTTTGTTGATAATGCCAGGGTGACTCCGAAGGACAAATGAAACGTTAGCCAAAGCGTTACGCAGGAGTCCAACTGGCTTCGCTCTGACCACTTTTCTCTCGGTTCCTGCAGAGGGTCTTTACACTCCTCTAAACCCGGGCCCAGCTCCCAGAGTTCCTGCCCCATCACCTTGCCTCCAGGCAACTGAAGCATCAGGTTCCCTCCCAGCGCTGGGGAGGCCCATGAAGGCAGAAACCATGTCGTGTTAACGTGTTAATGTACCAGTCCTCAAAAGCTCACAGCAGAGTACTTCACACCCAGGAGGCCCTCTGGGCAGCACTGATGTTGGCTATCGAAAGCTAGCTTTAGGTGAGAGACTGTGGAATAAAAATGGAAAAACCAAGCCTAACTCTGAAAGACTAATGCTTCCTCCACTCTGCTGGAAAGACCCAGGCAGTCTCAACCTCTTCCCATTTCCCGGGAAGATGAAGTTTCCTCCAAGTCAGGGCCATCTTGTCAAGTTCTGGCTGGCCTTGGGAAGGCCAACTCTACCTCAACTTCAATTACGAAGCTCCTGCAGCAGTGGAGTTTGGGGAGTGGAGAGAGGAGAAAAGAGAGAAGGGACACAATGAAACGTGGCCAGACCCACAGAGGCAGGCGGAAGGAAGTTTCAAGGAGCATGGGAGCATTTTAAAGATTATGGACAGGTTGAATTTGAGGACAGCCAAGGAAAGGTCTCTGGATTTCGGCAAGTGGCTTCTTGTTTTTTTAATTGTTTCCACAGCTGTGAGTCTAGAAAGCCAGATAGCAAGTGGGCCACAGGGCCTTGGGGCGTGAGGGAGCAGGACAAAGACTGCACATTTTCAGAGCAGCAGGGGCTAAGAGTTATGTGGGGCGGGGTCTGTGTCAGCCTGGGGCTGGAGTGGGGGCAGATGCTGGAGCTGGACTTTATTTCAGCAACAACTCTCTGGGCAGAGGTTTGGTAGAAGAGGCCTTGAGAGAAAGAATCCGATGAGCAGAAGAAAAGTATTCTTCCTCTGAAATTGGAGGGAAATAGAAAAGAATGGATGTAGATTTGATATGCTTCTGTGAATATCCTTTCTCCAAGTCAAGAAGGCACAGAGGTGTGTGAGACAGGGTCGGAGACTGTCACAGAAACTTCTTTTAGTGTGAGCTAGTCACTAAAAGAACAAATGCACAGTAGTGTGAATCCATTCCCCATCAAATGGCACTGGCACCTCTAAACTGCTCATCCCCAGGGCCAATCCACAGACCTCGGCACAGTCCTCATTCACGTTTGGACAAGGTGCTTTTTTTCAGAGCTCGATTCAACATACAGGACTATCTTTTACACTGAGATTATGTCCTCTTCACTTTTTTTTTTTTTTTTTTTTTTGCCATTAAAATCTTTGCTGAACATGAAATAATGATAATAGATCAAAGTTTGGGCTTTTCAATGAAAAGTAAAAGAAAAAAAAGAAACAAGGCTGCTCCATGTGGATCCCCCTCTGCCACCACTTAACTTTCATACTCCTCTTAGTAAAATAAGTTGTTGGGAACCATTGTTCTGAAACTAATATTTATATACCTCCAAAATAGTTTTTAAAAACTATGTTAAATAAAATATTTTTGAGCACCCAAGGAAAACCACTTTTTTTTTGGTTTGAGCTCCCTGGTTGAATGTACAACCTCATGCCAATGTTAACACCAAGTTGTGAATTACTTCTTGCTGGGCAAGTTTGACTCAGCTATTTCCAAAAGGACCAAGTGTCAACTTTAGTGCACACCTCCCTCCAGAGACACCAATGAACAGGTTTTGTGGTGGGAATTGAACTCATGCAGGCCTCCATCCTAAAACTTTTAACTTGGAAGGAACTTTCGAATTCATCTTGTCATCTAATCTGGATTGTTCTATTTGAGGCCCTTTCAAAGGAAGCAAATTTGCCTAAAGCCACACAACCAACAAGCAACAGAGCCAAGACAAGAGGCTCAGTTCCCAAACCCCAGCCAGCCCTTTCCCATTTTTACTGGCTTGTGGCTCAGTATTATGGCAACTCCCTCTTTCCCAACAGGTAAGCCTCAAGCCAAACAGTGGGATCCTGGGCCCAGCATGCCAGGCCGATCAGGTGGCACACAGAGTAGAGTGCCATTTTCTCCCTTGGAATAATAGCTATGGCCTCAAAGGTTTAGTGCTTTCCTGATCATATGGCTCAGGGCAGCTGCTACTGCAGCCTCTTAGTCCCTCCCTAAGGGGATTCTCTTGAAACAACTCAGGTCAGTCCCAAGGCCTAGGCTCTCACGGACCACCTCAGCCTCCACAATTTCAACAAGGCTTTCCTGCAAACACCTGCTCCTCTCCTCATCTCCCTACTCAATGCCCAACCCTAGGAGTGGCATCTTGTCTCTAGTGAACCAGACCTTGTGGGAATCTGTTCTACCAAATGACACAAAAAATCCTTATAGTAACCCTTGAGGAATTACAAACAAGAACATCTCCAGGGCTAGCAGAGACCCAGCAGAGGGACATTGTAGACAGGGTAGTGTGGGGCATTAGAATAGGCAAGGGTTTGTGTCACTCTGAGGGATGAAAGGAGGACCCAGGAAAACTTCACAGAAAAGACATTTGAGTTGGGCCTTGAAGAATGAGTTAAAGGCAAAGAAAGGGCATCCCAAACAGCTCCCTGTCCCCAATCACAGAATCCACCTCAGACTGCAAAGCAGGAGCTAGAGAGAAGAATCGCACTGGGAGCCAGGGAGGAGCCCCCAGGTGGCATGCGGCTGCTGTTTGGGGCTAGGTAGAAGCCACTGGGCTTTCATAATCCCCCAGCTGATAGTATAAAGTTATCTGTTCACTGACTATACACTGAGATTTAATGCCCCAATGCCATTTAAGTTACTCTATTTTTGGCTTATCTTTTTTAGAGTTTGTAGAATAATTTAAAGTTTCATAGAGCCCATGCCATGAAAAAATAAAGTATAAGAAATTAAAAATTAAATGGTTATATTGACAAGTTATACTGACATCTCACTACCATGTATGTCCTTGGCTGGTGATTAAAAGTAGTGATATAACCACTTCATGGGGCATATTATGATAAGGTGTTTAAAGTTATGACATGAGCCTGTGTTTTAGTTCATGTGTATTATTGAAATGAACATAAAGGAGTCCAGAAACATATTCTTTGTGGGAAAGAACATTCATGTGGGAATCAGGAAGACTTGACTTGTTGCCCTGTGTCAGCTCCTGGCATCACCAAGTGTCTCATCCCTGAGGGAAAAATGGAATAGATGGTTTCTAAGGACTCTTCCAGCTCTTCCATTTCTAAGCCAAAAATCAAGGGATTCCCTTAGTGAGCGTTGGGCCAGAACATTCCTTTTCATGCCTGTCAGTCTTGTGTCTTACTTTCTTTTTGAAACCCTGAATCCTTGCTTTCTCAGGAATTCTTAGCATTGGTAGTTTGTTGACTCAAAAATTAGTCAGTTGCTAATGGCCATTGTCCTACTTTAGCTGTTGCTGAGAAAGAGCCGGCAGCACTGGGGGAAGTGAGAAAAAGGTGTGGAGCAGAGAAGTACCTCTGTGGTAGAGGATCACTGTTTTTCTTCAAATTAGAAAGCAAGGTCTGAGCTGGCAGTAAATGAGAGCTTGCTCACATGGTTAGCGGGAGGCTGGGCAGGGAGGTGGCCGGGACCCCCAATCTGCCAGCACTGTGTAGGTTCTTGGGTATTTTCTGGCTTTCTCAATCCTGTACCACAGGAAGCTCCTTAGAGAGGCGAGGACTCTCCTCCTGACCCTCTTCCCCACTACTTCTTTCCATTGTTGGCAGCCTCTTCTATTTGCTGGTGACTGGGCTTCTTGCCATCACCTGGGCTTCCTGGCTTTCTGAACACATACTCTTCCCTGCCCCCAACAAGACAAAGGCGATTCATTCAGAATAGCTGCTGCCCAGCTGACAGATGTTTTGGCCTCCTTTGCCCTGCAGCCAGGCAGGCTGCTGACCCCAAAGGTGAAAGGCTCTGTCACCCATTCTCATCCCCCAGTTGGCCAGTTACTACCCAGGATCATCCAAAAATTTTGACATTTGTCTTTCCTCCTCTACTCCTGCCTCCACAGCTCTTAGAGGCTGTGAGGACAGAACTGTTCCCAACGTGGCCTTTGATCAGGTCAGCTGGAGAATAAAAAAGACGGGCCACGTGGTGAGGGTTGCCTTGCCACAGCGGCTCAAATCCTACATGTACAGACCCAACTGTGCTTTTGCAAAGACAAAGCCATAAGGAGCCTGTGCAGGCATTTCCTCAAGCAGAGTGCAGTGAGAAGGCCCTTTATATGAATTCAACAGCTGAAAGTGCTGACTTTCTTGCTTATCGTGACCTTGGACTCAATGATCTTCCTTTGATTTGTACTTTACAGCCCAGCTGAGGGAGAGAAGATCTGCACTAACATGCTCACCAGTTTTTAGAGTCTAGGAAAGCACTCAACCAAGTGGCTGTGGTGCCTAGAAGAGGGAGCATTGACTTCTAACAAGGACACTCAGAAAGTTCTATGGAGGAGGTAACATTTGAATTTGGCTGAGGGAGAGGTAGGATTTCACTGGGCAGAAATGGAGCTGCCTGGGTGTGAAGGTGGGAGAATGCAGAGCCAATCTGAGCAGCTGAGAGGGTAGAGCAGCAGCCCATGAAGCAGGATGGATTACACCACCACAAATATGCTCCTCCAAGTTTGTCATGCAGCCTGATTGGGAGACCTGAGCCACCACGAGTTCTGAGCCCAGTTTGAGTAAAACTCTTTAGACCCTTTTCTTAGAAATTCATAAAGAGGGTTTTGAGGCAGAAGTGAGCCCTAAAGAGTCCTTAAAAGGCAACTCCATGATCTCAACTGACTCCCTCCTTGTCTTGGCTTTTTTGGAATCTCCCAACATTTTTCTCCATAAGTTACTGAATTACTCTGTGCTTGCACTCCAAACCACAACTAAACAATAATGTCTACAAACAGCCTGCTAACTTGTCATTGAGACTCTATTTGAAATCACTTTGGTGCTTTTCAACTCTTCCCATAGATCATTTGCAGGGCGATAAGAGCTTTGAGTCACTGTGAAGTTTTGGGTACCACCGGCCCTTGGCTCCCCTGCCAAAAGTCAGGGCAGAGAGTTTCAGTAAGAAGACCTTAAAGGGCCTACTCCCACCGTACCTGTCAGGCCTGAGACTCAGACCCTCCTGGGCCCTGCAGAGCCTGCAGTCTGAGCAGTACCACCACCAGCTCCTCTCACCCTACACTGGAACCAGCTTCCTGCTTTTGTCCCCCCCACCCCCACGAGGAACAGGGTCCCCTCCCCCCCCCAATCATATTCACCTTCTGTACCTTTTTAGTTTATCAAATTATTAGGGATCTCTGTTAGTGCAATTATTTTGTTTGTTTAGAAAAATAATAACATTCCCCTTAAGGAGATCTTTACCCCCAGAAAACCAAATGAGGGACAAACTGAATTGGACATAAGTATGATCAAAGACCAGCAAAGTGTAATCTGAGAAGTGGCAAGAAGGAGAAAGAGGGGAAGAAGAGTGACTCGAAAGCAAACCATAGTCCCAGAGATGAGAATGCAATCAGACTATGATGTAGGGATGCTGTCAGAAGAGAAATTAGACCCAAAGGGACCTGCCACACTAAGTATTAAAGGGCATTTCACTTGGGCTTGGAACAGGCACAGGAAAGCTGGACTTTTGAGGCAAATGATGAAACACAGAGTTTGGAGGCAAGAATACTAATGTGGGAGAATCCCCAAAGGCAATTTTCCCATATTGCCCCTTGTCATTTGCCTCCCCTTCCCTGATACCCTGAGATTATTTGCACTGTTCTATGGTAGTCCTTGCCCCATAAGGACAGACACTGAGCATAACTGAGAAAGCACAAAGCTTCCTTTCCAAATTAGGTATTTAGCCTTTCTGGTCCAAAGTTGACCAGAGACAAGATTCACCTCATTCTAGATGCGGGCGCTCTAGGACCCAGGCCCCTTCTGCCAGCTAGGTGTATGCAAGGCCAAGCAGAGAATGATGTCCTCTCCCTGAGGGTTTTGAGGATTGGGGGCCACAGGACTGCATGCTGACCTGAATCTGTGTGAGTCACCATATACCTTCCTTTTCTTGTCTGACCATCTAAGACTTGCTGCTGCTCTCTCAGGCCTGTCTTCAGCTCTGCACCCTTTAATTGGCTAAATATTATTTATCTGCCAGCTTCTTTTTCATAAAGTTTCACTGGACTGCTTGACCTTTCCAATGATCAATCCAGCTCATTGTCAAATGATGAGAATCCAAGGGAAATACTGGTTATGTTTGTGCTTAAAAACAAAAATCCAAAGGATGTGATACCACCAAAGATTAAACAAAAAATTGTTCTTGAATATTGTACATTTTTTACAAGAGTAATGATTTCCCTGGGGGTGTGGGGTAGGGGAAACTTTTACAAGATCCCATATGTAATCTCCACAAAATGATAGAGCTACAATTTTAAAACAGTAACAAAGGCAGAAGCTGGATTCAATATTTAAAGTTTACCCTGTTTATATCATCATCCAGTTGCCCCTTCTTGATCATTTTTTTTGTTATCAAGCAACTTAATGCCATCTCCAACCCACCCAATGTCAGCTCTTGTCCTCTTCTCACTTCTGTCTACCTACAGATGTTTTTTGTTCTTAATCCTCACCAAGGATATTTTTTCCATTGATTTTTAGAAAGAGTGGAAGCGAGAGAGGGAGGAGAGAGGGAGAGATTAATTGGTTGTCTCCCACACATGCCTTGACTGGGGTTGGGGTTGAACCTGTAACCCAGATATATGCCCTTGACCAAGAATCGAACCCATGACCCTTCGGTGTGCAGGCCAGTGCTGTAACCACTGAGCAAACCATCCAGCGCTGCCTGCAGATTCCCCAAAACATGTGCTCATACTGTTTCCACTGGCAGCATGAGCTAAACATCGACTTCACATTCTTGCAAATTCAAGTGAGCCAGTCCTGAGCTTATTCACTCCTTGGAGTCCCATCTCCCATCCTACTGTGAAGCATCACTGCTCAAATGAGGGCATTCACTAACTGAGAAATCTTGCCTGAGCCCTAAGGTGTGTCATTGGCTCCCCCTCCAAATCACAGATTCAGAGAATAATGGGGCTGAGAGTCTGCCCAAACACCTTCAGAGTCCTTGCTGTTTCAACCCTATGAATAAATGGTCTCTTTTCATCTGGGCAACATTGAGCAAAACGTTAAAGCTTGCAAGAGATCATCCTTGGTGTCGTCTTACTAGAGAACATGCCCAGAGTCTCCTTGGCCTCTTTCTTACCTTTCACCAATGATTCAACCCCCCACCCACCCAATCCCTACAGATAAGTCTTGGACTGAAGGTGTCCATCACCATGACTCAACCTGATTATAAGGAAAATTCCCTGCCATCCTTCTAACTCCAGCTCAAATGCGACCTCCCCTGGTAGGCCTTCCTTGATGCCTAGCCTACATATCTCTTCTGAAGCCCCATGGTCCTTAGAATTGCCTTTGCTATGGTACTTGGCACCTTCTACCACTAGACAGTAAGCTCTTTGAGGACAGAATCCATGTCTGATTCATCCCTGGGTCCCCTGTAGGGCTGAGCCCAGTGGACCCTCTCAGAGGCATGCAGGAATGGCTGAGGGAGGTGTGAGGCTCTGGACATGGCTCAGCTTGCTCGGCCAGTAGGCTGGGAGAAACTTGAACTGGGAGTCTACCCCTTCTAAGGCTGGGCATCTCCCTTCCCTGCTCTTCTTACTCCCAGCCCATTCCTGAAAGACCTCTCCCTTTCACTGTCTTCAGTCAACTGCCAATATGGAATAGAATCCTCTGGCTTTCGCTGTTAACAGTTTAGAATGCTGCTCCCAGAAGTCTTTGCACTGAACACTGAGGGGTGGGGAGGTGGGGTTGAAGGAAATAAGGGTGAGAACTTCCACTTCACAATGACATGTAATCCTATTAGAGAATTTAGGCATAACAGGTTGGACAAGGAAGGAATTGGAGGGGGTTGGGAAAGTGGCCTCTTGACAACCTTCAACCATAGCCCCTTAGTATTCTGAGCTACTTTCCTCCTCTTTCTGCCTATGTCTATATATATATATATATCCATATCCCATCCTGGTCAGAACGGTTCAGTGGTTAAGCATCAACCCATGAACCAAGAGGTCACTGGTTCAATTCCCAATCAGGGCATATGTCCAGTTGTGGGCTCTATCACTGGTAGGGGGTGTGCAGAAGGCAGCTGATCAAAGTTTCTCTCATCTCCCTTCCTCTCACTCTAAAAATCAATAAACTTTTCATATATATATATATATATATATATATGTATATATATGTATATATACACACACACACTAGTTATACTAGTATACACACACATAGATACACACACACACACACACACACACACACACACGCACGCACACACATATCTATATATACATACTAGAGACCCAGCGCACAAAATCAGCCCGGCCTGCACCCTCTCCAATCCAGGACCCCTCAGGAGATGTCTGACTGCCTCTTGCAATCTGGGACCTCTGGCTCCTAACCACTCACCTGCCTGCCTGATTGCCCCTAACCACCTCTGCCCACCTGCCTGATTGCCCATAACCACCTCTGATTCACCCTGCACCTGGGACCCAGGATTCCCTCCTCTGGCCAGTTGCAGGCACCCAGGACCTGGGCTTCCCTCCCTCTGGCCAGCTGCAGGCACCCAGGACCCGGGCCAGGTTCACCCAGGCCAGCTGCAGCCACAGGGGACCGTGGGCAGGTGGCTTTGCATGGGCTGCAGCTGCAGGCACTGGCACCCAGGACTGCAGGACGGGCAGCTTGTCCCTCTCCTGGGCTGCAGCCACAGGCACTGGCACCCAAGACCATGGGGCGGGCAGTTTGTCTGCTCAGGACTGCAGGGTGGGAAGCTTGTCCCTCTCCCAGCCACAGCCCCAGCCGCCAGACCATGGGGACCTTGTGGACCATGGAGCATGTGGATTGTCCCTCTCCTGGGCCGCAGCTCCAGTCACTGGCACCCGGGACCAGGGGCAGGAGGCTTGACCCTCTCCCAGGCCACAGCCTGGCTGGTCCCCATTCCTCTCTCATGAGCTCATTTGTGCCTGGCTGGTACCCCTTCCTCTTTCCCTAGTGTTGAGTGTCTGAGCTGTTATGGTGTTACAGCGTGAGGGTGTGACAACCATTTGCATATTAGCTCTTTATTATATAGGATATACATATACATTCATCCTGGTACATAGTAGCCCTTAAATAAGTAGTAATTGTTTTTATTATTGACATTACTACTAAGTTAAGAACATAAACAACATAGACACATAAAAACATACAAATTCCATCCTAAACACAGAGTGCTTGTAGGTACCAAGTAGGAGATGGGTTTTGTTAGGGAGAGTTTCTGAATGGAAGTGTCAAGAAAGCACCTGCCTCCCTGGTGGTGGAAACAGACTGAGCAAGGATAAGGAGGTGAAAATCAGTAGGTTGTGTGTGCATGGGGAATGGCCAATGACTGAAGAGAGGGCCCTCCTAAGAGACCAAAAAGTGGAGTTGGTTAGATGGCAGGATGCAGTGTGAGTGGAGAGGGGTCCAGTTGAGGGGAAATGTGATGGTGAATTCAACTTTGAGTTGCAATTGCATGCTTTGGCAGATCAGTTAGAGGATTTTCCCTGGGAGCCTGAGGATCCCAGGCTGAGTGTGGATCTAGGGTCTCAGTGAATGAACGGATCTTGCAAAGCAGCAAGTACAAAGGAAGGGGCAGAGTACAGGATGCAGGGGGTGTTCAAATAAGTTGGGTAGGATGGTGATGGTGATAGTGGCAGTAGTACTTTCAAGCCCTGCTGAGCTCACCAATTACAATAGCAAAGTTCAGAAATCTGTATAAATTTATTGTTTTCTCTGGACTATGAGATACATTATGGGCTCAATAAATGTTGAGTTAAGTTCCACTGGGCCTTCTCCCTGGTGCTGGATTTGTACAGAGCATCCCTTGTCTTGGGGCTGTTGTGGAAACCATCACTTTCTCCCTGATCATCTCCCTTTAAGTGCCAGCCAGGAAGTAAATTTTGCCAAATAAAATCACTTTTACATGACTGTGCTTCTCCTCCACCGACATCACTAAGCTAATGTTTGCTGCAAAATTTGAAGGGAAACAGCAGTCCTTTCCAGGAGTAAAACTGTCTCCCTAATTTTTTTCCAACCCAAGTCATGTTAACAATGGTTTTCAGTGGGTGGTGAGATTATATGAAATGTTTATTTTCTTTACATTTTCTGCAGTTTACAAATAATACTTTCTTAGTTAAATTTTTTGTTTGTTTTTAAGAAAGAAAAGTCAGTGATCGGAGTTATCATTTTAGAAATCTTCTCAGAGAATCCTCCTAAATCTTGAAGTTCCCAGTGACATGGCAACATCTCTCATCGTCTTTCAAGAGACAATTCCCAGAAAAATATTCAAAAAATTTTAATCCTCACCTGAAGATATTTTTTCCATTGCTTTTTAGAGAGAATAGAAGGGAGGGAGGGAGGGAGAGAAACACTAATGAGAGAGACACATAAATTAGTTGCCTCCCGTACGAGCCCCACCAAGGATCAAACATGCAACCCAACTATATGTCCTTGATCGAGAATCGAACCCAAGACCTTTTGGTGTGTGGGCTGATGCTCTAACCACTTAGCCACACTGAGCAGGGCCAAATTTCTAAAATATATTTATTTTTTAAATTTTTTATTGTTTAAAATATTACATATAGTATTACATATGTCTCCTTCCCCCTCTCCCCACCCCCATTGACCTCTCCTGGGCTACCCCCACCCCCAGCACATCCCCTAGTGTCCATGTCCATTGGTTATGCTTATCTGAATGCATATAAGTCCTTTGGTTGATCTCTTACTTCACCCCGCACCCTCTCCTGCCTTCCCTCTGAAGTTTGACGGTCTGTTCGATGCTTCTCTGTCTCTGTATCTATTTTTTTTTAATCTGAACAATAAAGATTTATTAAATTAAAAAAAAAGAAAAGATGGTGTGCTTATTCTCACAAAAAACAAGGGAAGAGCAAATCAAACTCACTAAAAGATAGACAGTCAAAATTATATTGCAGACAAACAGAAATTTCACTAGCCATTTCTGGTCTTTAGATATAACTTAATTTATAGGAGACCTTGATTACATTTTAAAAAACTAATTTCTAAAGTAATTAAAGTAGTTTGTTATTTTTTATTAGTCTTGTTCAGGTTAGTTTTTCCTGAGAGCTTCTGTAAGTGTAAGCAGCACCGTCTATGGAGTTAAAGGGGCAGGACTTTGTTGATCATTTGAAAAACTCCAAGCACATTTTTGGGACCATCAGCATCTGCTGAGCTAAGTGTCTTTTTCTTCAGTGGAGGTGGTGAAATTGCATCCTCTACTTCTCTGTCAGTTAGAGTTGAGAGTGATTCCTTGGTACACTTATAATGACAAAATCTTCTATCAATCCTTCTTTCTTGTGTTTGCAACTTTACACAGATTAGGGAAATTGACAGGAGCAAGAGCTTCATGAAGGCTTTCCCAGTGGGCTCAACAGTGTCATGGTTTTCTATAGCAAGCAATGTATTAAGAATGACAATATGTAATCCTTTCATTGACAACCATGCAGCAGCCTCCTTCAAGTCAATGACTGGGTCCAGGTCAACTGTCGGTGGTTTAATTCCGGGTGTTACTGTTGAGTACAGCGCGTTAAGTGTTCTGCTTACTTGAGGCATATGGTTTCTCTGTGGCTTTCTAATCACGTGATACATTAAAGTCAATGCTCCCTTCAAGATACTGTTGACAATGTCTGCCTTCAGTATAATTCCTGATGGACCCCAGCTCAGCAGGTCGCCTTTGGTGTTGCCAATACCTCTGTTCTCATGGACATATACCTCAAAGGGTCATCCAGTTACGTCATATAACTGTGGGAACATTGCAAGAAGGAACCCTGTAGCAATAGATATACTTCCTCCTACTGTGAATTGCAGAACAGAGTTAATCTTCCCTAGTGCAATTGTTGAAGCACTGAGAGCAAAGTCTCAAGGTGGTAAATACACGACCTTATCATCCGGGTCCACCATCTCCAAATTAATGGCATTTTCTTATTCCTTTCATCTGTGGGGTGCGCACTTCTTGGAGCGATCCCCTCGCCTAATTTGAACTTGCCTCTGTACATGGCCAGACAACGTTGGACACCACATATGGCGGGGTCTCTCTTTTCCGCATCCAGCATGGAAAGAGAGATGATCCGGTTCTTCGAGTAGAGGGCTGGGGATTGAGAAATAAAAGAAAGAGACAAGACACAGAGATAGAAGGAAAAATCTGGGACCAGGTGGGACCGCCGTTTTCTTCTGAGGGAGAGCTCTGTATCTATTTTTGTTCATCAGTTTATGTTGTTCATTATATTCCACAAATGAGTGAAATCATGTGATATTCTTTCTCTGACTGGCTAATTTCACTTAGCATAATGCTCTCCATGTCCATCCATGCTGTTGTGAATGGTAAGAGTTCTTTCTTTTTTATAGCAGCATAGTATTCCATTGTGTAGATGTACCATAGTTTTCTAATCTGTTCATCTGCTGATGGGCACTTAGGCTGTTTCCAAATCTTAGCTATTGTAAATTGTGCTGCTATTAACATAGGGATGCATATATCCTTTCTGATTGGTGTTTCTAGTTTCTTGGGATATATTCCTAGAAGAGGGATTACTGGGTCAAACGGCAGTTCCATTTTTAATTTTTCTAGGAAACTCCATACTGTTTTCCACAGTGGCTGTACCAGTCTGCATTCCCACCAGCAATGCATGAGGGTTCCTTTTTCTCCGCATCCTGGCCAGCCCTTGTCGTTTGTTGATTTGTTGATGATAGCCATTCTTACAGGTGTGAGATGGTATCTCATTGTCATTTTTATTTGCATCTCTTAGATGATTAATGACTTTGAGCATGTTTTCATGTCTCTTGGCCTTCTGTATGCCCTCTTTAGAAAAGTGTCTATTCAGGTGCTTTGCCCATTTTTTGATTGGATTGTTTATCTTCTTTTTGTTAAGATGTATAAGTTCCCTATAAATTTTGGAGATTAGGCCCTTATCAGATATAACATTGGCAAATATGTTCTCTCATGCAGTGGGCTTTTTTGTTATTTTAGTGGTGGTTTCTTTTGCTGTACAGAAGCTTTTTATTTTGATGTAGTCTCATTTGTTTATTTTCTCCTTAGTTTCCATTGTCCTAGGAGCTGTATTGGTAAAGATATGACATATGTCTGCTCTTTTGCTGCCTATGGATTCTTCTAAGATTTTTATGGTTTCCCATCTTACAGTTAAGTCCTTTATCCATTTTGAGTTTATTTTTGTGTATGGTGTAAGTTGGTGGTCCAGTTTCATTTTTTTTGCATGTATCTGTTCAATTTTTCCAACACCATTTATTGAAGAGACTGTCTTGAGTCCATTGTATGCTCTTGCCTCCTTTGTCAAATATTAATTGAGCATAATGGCTTGGGTTGATTTCTAGATTCTCTGTTCTGTTTCATTGGTCTATATGTCTGTTCTTATGCCAGTACCAGGAAGTTTTGAGAACAGTGGCTTTGTAATATAGCTTGATATCTGGTATTGTGATCCCTTCAACTTTGTTCTTCTTTCTCAAGATTGCTGCAGCTATTCAGGGTCTTTTTTTGGAGAGTTAGTTCTAGGTCTGTGAAATATGCCTTTGGTATTTTAATGGTGATTGCATTAAATCTATAGATTACTTTGGTAGTATGGACATTTTAATGATGTTGAGTCTACCAATCCATGAACACAGTATATTCTTCCATTTGTTTTTGTCTTTACCTCTTTTTTTAATGTCCTATAGTTTTCTGAGTACAGGTCTTTTACCTCCTTAGTTAAGTTTATTCCTAGGTATCTTAATTTGTTTATTTTTTATTTTTTTGGTGCAATGGTAAATGGCATTGGTTTTTTTTGTTTCTCTTTCTGTGAATTCATTATGGGTGTATAAAAAAGCCATAGATTTCTGGGTGTTAATTTTGTATCCTGCTACATTGCCGAATTAATTTACTAAGTCTAGTAGTTTTTGATGGAGTCTTTAGGGTTTTCTATGTACAATATAATGTTATCTGGGAATAATGACAATATTCTTTTCCAATTTGGATGCCTTCTATTTCTTCTTCTTGTCTAGTCACAATGGCTAGCACTTCCAGTACTATGTCGAACAGTAGCGGTGAGAGTTGGCATCCCTGTCTTGTTCCTGTTCTTAGGGGAAATGGTTTTAGTTTTTACACATTGAGTATGATGTTGGCTGTAAGTTTGTCATATAAGGCTCTTATTATGTTGAGGTATGATTCCTCTATTCCCACTTTGCTGAGAGTTTTTATCAAGAAAGGGTGTTGGATTTTGTCAAATGCTTTTTCTGTATCAATTGATGTGACTATGTGATTTTTATCTCTCAATTTGTTTAAGTGATGTATCACGTTTATTGATTTGTGGATATTGTACCATCCTTGCATCCCTGGAATAAATCCCACTTGGTCATGGTGTATGATCTTTCTAATGTAAAGCTGGATCCGATTTGTTAGGGTTTTGTTGAGGATTTTAGCATCTATGTTCATCAGGGATATTGGCCTATAATTCTCTTTCTTTGCAGTGTTTTTATCTGGTTTTGGGATTAGGATAATGCTGGCTTCATAGAAAGAGCTTGGAAGTGTTCCTTCCTCTTGAATTTTTTGGAATAGTCTGAGGAGGATAGCTTTTAGTTCTTCTTTGAATGTTTGGTAAAACTCCTCTCTGAAGCTGTCTGGTCCAGGGTGTTTGTTTGCTGGAAGTTTTTTTATTAATGTTTCAATTTCCTCCATAGTTAATAGGCCTATTCAGATTTTTTTATTCTTTCCGACTGAGTTTTGGAAGGTCATATTTTTCTAGGAACATGTCCATTTCTTCTAGGTTGATAGTTTGTTGAAATAGAGTTGCTCATAGTTTGTTTTTTGTGTTCGTTTTTTTTTTTTACATTTGTATTTTTTTTCCCTTTGTATTTCAGTGGGATCTGTTGTTATTTCAGTTCTTTCATCTCTGATTTTGTTTATTTGGGTCCTCTCTCTTTGCTTCTTGGTGAGCCTGGCTAGAGGTTCATCAATCTTGTTTATCCTTTCAAAGAACCAGCTCTTGGTTTCATTGACCTTTTATATTGTGTTGTTTTTTTTTGTTGTTTTTTTGTCTCTATGTCATTTATTTCCACTATGATCTTTATTATTTCCTTCCTTCTTCTCACTCTGGGCTTTTCTTGTTGCTTTCTAATTATTTAAATTGTAGAATTAGATAATTACTAGTTTTTCTTGTTTTTTGAGGTAGGCCTGTAATGCTATGAACTTGCTTCTCAGGACTGCTTTCACTGTGTCCCATAGATTTTGGATTATTGTGTTGTCATTGTCATTTTTTTCCAGGATGTTTTTTATTTCTTCTTTGATCTCTTTGGTAACCCAATCATTGTTTAATAATATGCTATTTAGCCTCCAAGTGTTTGAATTTTGGGGATTGTTTTTATTGTAGTTTATTTCTAATATTATGCCATTGTGGTCTGAGAATATGCTTGTTATGATTTCAATCTTCTTAAATTTGAAGAGACTTTGCCTGTGTCCCAATATGTGGCATATCTTTTAAAACATGCCATGTGCACTTGAGAAGAATGTATATTCTGTAGCTTTGTGGTGAAATGTTCTGAAGATGTCAATTAAATTCATCTGATCTAGTGAGTCATTTATGATTGCTGTTTTTTTTGCTGATTTTTTGCCTAGAGGATTTATCTAGTGATGTCACTGGGATATTAAAGTCCCCTACTATGATTATATTTCTGTTCATCTCTACCTTGATAACTTCCAGAAGTTTTTTTTATGTATTTGGGTGCTCCTGTATTGGGTGCATATATGTTTACCAGAGTTATATCCTCTTGTTGTATTGATCACTTTAGTATTATGAAGTGGCCTTCCTTATCTCTTGTTATGGCCTTTACTTTGAGGTCTATTTTGTGAGATGTAAGTATTGCTACCTCAGCTTTTTTTTTCATTTCCACTTTCCTGGAAAATACTTTTTCATCCTTTCACTTTCAGTCTGTATGGTTCCCTTGTTTTGAGGTGGGTCTCTTGTAGACAGCATAAATATGTGTCATGTTTCAGCCACTCTATGTCTTTTGATTCATTCAGCCACTCTATGTCTTTTGATTGGAGCATTCAGTCCATTTATGTTTAACATTCAGCCACTCTATGTCTTTTGATTGGAGCATTCAGTCCATTTATGTTTAACATTATTATTGATAGGTACTTGTTTGTAATAATTTTCATTCTTTATGCCTGTGTTCCTTCTTCTCTTTCTATTTCTTCTTTGTACAACAGTCCCTTTAGCATTTTTTGCATTGCTGGCTTGGTAGTGATAAACTCCCTTAGCCTTTTTTTGTCTGTGAAGCTCCTGATTTCCCCTTCAATTTTGAATGATAACCTTGCTGAATAGAATATTCTTGGATTCCTTTGCATTGTATCACTTTATATACTTCATTCCATTCCCTTCTGACCTGATGTGTTTCTGTTGATAAATCATTTGATAATCTAATAGAAGATCCTTTGTAGGTAACTCTCTGTCTCTCTCTTTCAGCCTTTAAGATTCTTTCTTTGTTGTTAATGTTTGCTATTGTAATTGCAATGTGTCTTGGTGTGGGTCTTTTTGGGTTCATCTTTTTTGGGACTCTTGCTGCTTGTGTGATTTTTTTCTTCCCCAAATCAGGGAAGTTTTCTGTCATTATTTCTTCAAATGGGTTTTCTAATCCTTGCTCCTCTTCTTGTCCTTCTGGCACCCCTATTATACATATGTTAATTTGTTTCATGTTGTCCCAAAGTTCCCTTAGGCTCTCCTCCTGTTTTCTAATTTTTTTTTTCCAATTGCTGTTCAGATTGGGTGTGTTTCTCTGCCCTCTCTTCTAACTCACTAATTTGCACCTCCACTTCTGCTAGTCTAATATTGAAACTTTCCATAGTGCTTTTTATTGTAACTATATCATTATTAATTTCCTCTTGATTCTTACATAAGTTGTTGATTTTCTCACCCATCCAGTTTATGAATTGTATGACCATTATGCTGATTTTTTTTCTGACATATTGCATGCCTCCGTTTCATTTAGTTCCCTTTCTGGTGCTTCCACCTTTTCTTTCCTTTGAGGGTTTGTAGCAATTTTCTTTGTCTCCCCATTTTTGCTATCACTGAAGGGTCCAGGTGCCAAGTTGCTCAGGGCCTGTGGCTGAAGAAAAAGGCTTGCTAGGAGGGTCACATACCCCGAGAGTCATGGGAGAGCCCAGGTGCTGGGATGTGTGGGTCCTGGGGCCAAAGCAGTGGGTCAGTGGGGGAGGAGAGCATGCTCTGGAACTAACAGGAGCCTGAAGCTGGGGAGGCCAGAGTCTCGGTGTCTGTGGATCTGTAGCTGTAGTGGCAGATCTTTGGCTGGAGTGGCTATAGGGTCCTGGATGGTGTCTGAGGCCAGTCTGGGTGGTGTCTGAGGCCAGTCACAGCAGCTCTCCCCTTCAAGGTGGTATGGTTTCTGTGCCTGTGCCAGCTTCCCGGGAGTGCTTGCAGTGGTAGCAGGGGCTCTCCATCTAAGAGATCCTGGTCCACCAGCCCCCAAAAGTCCTGCAGGATCTAACTGTCCCTCACCCCCCTCCCATATACACACAACACACACATCCACACACTCCCCTTTCGCTCCCTCCCTCCCTCCCACCCTCTCCCTCACTGCTGTTCTGTCAGCCACCATCTTCTGATCTAAAATTTATTTTTAAAAAGATGCATGAGCAGAAACTCTACAAGATGAGCTTTAGGATTGCATTTCAAAATAGTTTATGATCTCCCAAGTGGCTTCTCCTTTTCTTTTCAATGTAGGACATCATCCATGAGTATCAACTCTGTCTAGGGCATTACAGAAGAACATGATTTGGGAAGATTCCTGAGAATATAATTGTAAGGGTAGGGCCTTATCATGTGACTAGGAGAAACCTGGGGGCAGGGAAGAATGGAGAAAATAGTCATGTAGTTAGGATTGTCTCAAAATCAAATTTAGACAATCTGAACTTGACATGAAGCACAAGGTGCTGCTCATGGCCCTCTACTGCTATCTTCACATTCCCATGCTGACAACTCTCCCCATGTCCCCCACATACTCTCTGCTTGCTTGCTGCTGGGCTTTCATTCATTGATTCAACTTTTACCGAACACCTAGTGTGTGGTTTTCACTGTGCTTTGACTCTGAGTGACAGAAATGGATATGACAGGTCCCTGCCCTGAAAAGCCTATGAGCCAAGAGGGCGGGAGCTATGCCACGGCTGGCAAAGAGGCCTGTGCAAAGTTTTAGGGAGCAGAGAGCACTCCAATTCTGCCTGGGGGAAGAGGATGAGGATGAAACAAGGCAAAGGGGTCACAAAGGAGGGGAACTTGCATTAATTCACCAGGTATACTGGGGAGGGAGCGATGAGAGAGGAGCTGGGGTGGGGAGCCAGAGAAGAAAGCAAGGAAGCCATATTGAGAGCAGGGCTCAGGAATGATGAAGAAAGTTACCAGGGACCTATTTTGCCAAAATGTTAAGTGGAAGATTGAGCCCCATTAACCTAGGTCATGAAGGGGGTTAAGGTGGTAGGCAAAATTCTAAGATGGACCCCAAGATTCCAGCCTTCTGGTGCACATGCCTGTGTAATTCCCTCCCCTCAAGAGTGAGCAGGAATATGATATAATTTCACTGCTGTGATTTTTACCTTGTATGGCACAAGGGAGTTGACTTTGAGTTAATTAAAAGGGATATTATACTGGGTGGGCCTGAACTAATCAGGTGAATCATATAAAAGGTTCCAGGCTTTCAAAATAATATTGAATATAAACTCTAAAGGAAAAAAAATTTTCTTAAAGGTTCCAGGCCTTCCCAGAAGGCATAATGCTTCCAAGTGACAGAGATGCTCTTCGTGCCCTTGAAGAAATAATCTGCCATGTTGTGGAGAGGGCCATGTGACAGGGAATGGCTGAATTATGTCAACCAATGAGCTTGAAAGGAACCCCAAGACTCAGGTGAGTTTGAGGCCCTGGTCAACACCTTGATTTCAATCCACTGAGATCCTCTCTCTAAGCAGAGGTCCCAGGTAACCCATACCTAGACTCTAGTAATACATTTATGTTGTTTGAAGTCATTAAATTTGTGGTACTTTGTCACACACAAAAGAAAACTGATACAGGGAGTAAAGAAGGGAATAAATACTGAAACAGAGGTGGAGGTCAGGTCTGAAGCCCTGTGAGAAGGTGGAGTCACTTGGTGAGAGGTGATGAAACACAAAGTCAAGCAGAGAAGTCCTACTTCCCCCTAAGATTCCCCATGGCAGATTTTAAGTATTTCCTGTGCAGGAATGCTCAGGGAAGAGTGGTACTGGCTGCAGCTCTATGACTTCTCTTGTCCAATACATGATTGGTGGAAAGAACAGAATTCATACAGAGGTGAAATTTACACCTTTGGGAGGCATCAGCAATATTTTTCAGTCAAAGGCACAGACTTCGCTTTGTTCCCTGAAACTTGGCAAGATTTTTTCCTGAAACTTATGTGTTTCCTAGAACTTTCTTTCATGTTATTACTCGCTACCAACAAGAGCACAGAAACAAACTCTCTCATTTTGTGGTGCATTCTTGATTCTTTCAGAATATTGAAAAAATAAAAGGGTAGTCAGTTTATTTTTCCTTCAAAAGGGCCAATATTTGGTTTTTATTTCTTTTTTTTTCCGTCTTTTAAATATTTTTGGAAGAGTCACACCAGTTTCTTTTGAATTGGTGAATAATTTCAACATTTGAATCATTTTTAAAGGGTTCAAATGGACAGGTTTCTTAATATTGGAAATAATTAAAGGTTACATAATATGCACAGGAAGGACAAACTACTTTAAAAAGAAAACCCTCCATCTCTTTTTCTTCTACATTGTAAATCTCCACTACAAATAATAAAACATTTTTAGCTAGTCTTCAGTTGGTTATTCAGGTTGACATGCTCTGTATTTTAGTTGTAATTCCTGTTTGGTCCTCAGAGGAGGTGAGTGTAACATCCACCCACTCTGCTGGATCCCAATAAAACATTAAAAAAATTTTAATATGTTTTTATTGATTTTAGAGAGAGAGGAAGGAAAAGAAAAATAGAAACATCAATGGGAGACATCAGTCTGCTGCCTCCCACATGCCCTCCACTGGGGATCAAGCCTGAAACCCAGGAATCAAACTGGTGAACTCTTGGTGCATGGGTCAGTGCTCAACCACTGAGCCACACTGGCCAGGCACCAATAAAACATTTTAAGAACAAAGTTATCTTTACATAAAATTTCAAAGAACTAGTAGATTGTACAATAGAATATTGTGTCTATTTTGGGAGAAAAGCATGGCACAGTGCTACTGCCATGTCAGCATGTGGAAGCAATTACAGACATATAAAAGATAATTAACAGTATAAGATGATTGGCATGAGGAGTCCAGACAATCAAAGATGTAATTGCAGAGGAGGGAGGAGTTGCCTACAGCCCAGGTAACGACTTGAGCCCAAGTTTGAAGGAAGAGTGATTTCCCATTAGTGGTTATGACTGAGAAGGGGATGGCTGACCTGGGGCAGGAAAAAGTTGGGAAGGTTGAAAAAGTCTGGATGTATTTGTGGAGCAATAAGCAAACCAGTTGGGTTGAAGGTGGGATTCACAGCAGGAAGTAGGGGAGATATTTGGAAAAGCAAGCAGCTGCGAAAAGTTTTGGTTACTGAGTCTAGACCTCTTCTATATGCGATGGAAAGCCACTGGAGTCTTTGGGATCCAGCAAAAGCAAATGTTTCTTGAAGACCCGTGGTCAGTTTTGTTTATTTGGATTGATGGGCATTTATGGCAAAAGTGGTAAGGACCTAGCCAAGGCAGTGGCAGGGGGAAAGGAGAGAAGACGATGACATTCAAAGTATAATATGCAGAATAAACAAAAGGATGTGGTGCTCCTCTATGGGATCTATTCATGTCAAAACCTTCTAAGGTTTTGGCTGGAACCTTGCTTGTTTGGTGGGAACAAGTCGTCTAGGCAAACTTCCTTTGCAGAGAAATAAGATCATATGTGGGCTTCGACATTTTTACAGAATTAGCTCATGACTAATTAAGAACTTCAGAAATTAAAAATTAGTCACATCTGGAACCGAGGAGCACCCTGAGAAATGTGTGTAATTAGCTCTAATGCTGGTCTCACTTTCTCCCTGCCATTTTGACATTGTTCTCGCCTTCACTCCTCAGCAGTCATGAATCTGAGCAGTCACCCTCTCCCTGATACATGGAGCCTTGAAGTGAAAGAGTGAAGACAAGGTAAGAACTAACATCTATTGAGCACCAACAATGTACCAGGAACTCTGCTAGAAACTAATAAATGTACCTGGCACAGACAGATCTCAATGGATGTTCATTTTCCTTCTCCCTGTTATTAAATTAGAAAGATAGCATGAGATGGTAAGAGAAGAGGAGCCATAAGGGAAGCTGACAAGAAGAAGCCTTGTCTGCTCTGGAATGCAACATCCTGGTTCTGCCTTGGGAGGAAGAGGAGAAGCTGTCCCTCACTGAGCACTTAGGAAGGAAGGAAGCCTTCCACCTCTGTGCTCCAGCTCTCCCCTGAGCCTGGGCTAGCACTGAGGTGGGGTGGGGGCTGGGGGTTGGGGGACTAGAATGAGTGGCCCTGCTGCTCACTGTTTCTGATCCCTACCCAGCAGTCAGTCTTCCACTCCCAGTTCGCCCTCTTGGTCAAAAAAAGATGCCCTGGACAATGATTTCTTCCTTTGTCTTATGGTCAGTTTCTGATTTTTTTAAAACTTTTTAGAGAAGAGGATAATCACTTGCTTGACTTATACTCCAAGGGGATGCAGATCTAAAGAACCTGGATCTGGCTTGCCAGTGGACTCCTTCCTCCTCTCCCAGGAGCCCCAGATGCCACTGTCCATGGTAGGGTTTCTCCTCACAACACTCAGGAGGTCTGGGTTCTAGTGTGTGCTTAACTTGTTAAGTCCTAGAGACAATTTTGGCACCCTTGAGTCTTAGTCTTTTTGTTTACCATACAGGAATCACAAAGCTTATCACTGAGGCTTGCTGGATTGACATGGGGATGGTAGGACACAGAGCACTCTTACTGGCACCTGGCATCTACTTATGCTAGCTAAATGTCTGACCCCTATCCTTCCAATGTTTATCTCCTTTTCCAGATTCAACACTCCAGCATTACAGGATTATCTCCATGGCAGGTGGCCTCAGTGTCTGCTCCTGTGACTTTTCAAAAATATCACTTCCTGTCTTTTTCCACTTTAAGGGCTACTCTGGACACTCCCCATGACTTCATTTCCCTTTTGAGTTCTGGAGCTCTAAACCAGACTGTTTTGTAACACTATGTTTAATAGGTGAGAAGATTATTATATGGAATAATCTTGACATTTTGTAGAGTGTGCAAAACTAAAAGTAGCACTTCCTATAATACTTTGTAGAAGTGCTTTGCTGTTGGTTCTCCTCAGAGGAGAAAGAGAGGCAATTAAAAATGTTTTCTAGAAAGGAAAATCCCCAGAATCAGGCTGGGAAATGTTCTCTAACAATGCATTGTGGTTCTGGGGCACACGAGAGGCCTTGAATATGTCTTCAAGCTTAGATCCAAAATTTCTAATCCAAATTCTTATTTCACTGAATTGTGAGCTCCTTCAGGGCAGGGACCATGTTTTAGCCATTTTTGTATCCCCAGGATATAGCACATGGGAGCATTCAATGCATCTTTGTTGAGTGAACATCTATATAGACATCTAACCAAAATAAGGCAGAAAACTTGGATCCATAGACCGCTGGAACCTGGCACCACCAGACCAGGAGATATAGGGTTCCAAAATATAGGTTCTATCAGTGGGCTTCTGGTAGTAAGGCGTAGGGTAGCACCAGCCAAAAGATATGGATTCCAAGTGTGTTGCTAGACTTCAAGCTCCAGCCAAATGGAGGAAGCACACTGTACTCTCTCTCTCCTACTGATTACAACTAAACACTGAACAAAATAGCAAAAAAAAGGGGGGGGATTAATTGAGGACTATGAAAAATAAACAAAAGCAGGTGGATTGGGAAGAGAAATTGATCATATGAATGACCAATATGATGGCAGTGACTTGCCTAGAATTTTTCTCCTGGCTTTGATCCAAGGGCGAGCTGAGTCATGAAACTGCACAGCAATCATAGACACAACAACTGCAAGAAAAGCAGCCCATATTTCTGTGCGGATGACCTAGAGATGGTGCCCTTGTAAGCCAGGGAGTGTGGGTGGGGAAATCTTTCTTCTTTTTCCTCATTAATTTTTCTCTCAGTCCAGCTTCAAGGCCAGATGCAGCCCCAAGACTGTACTGCCACCACCAGGGCAGCATCTGGGACATCTTAAATCCCCGAGAGAAACCCATACCTCTGGATAGAGAAACCTAGAAAAGGACCTCTGCTATGTGAAGCGTATGAAGAGAGGCATTTTTCCTCTTTCTCTTGTTAATTTTCCCTGAGGACCAGCTCAGTGTCATGGAACTTTGCGACATCATCAGTAATTATAACTCTGAGAGACCTCCATATTTCTAGCCAAAAGACAAGAGGAAGGGTGTCCTAGAGCCAAATAATATGAAGGGAACTTCAGAGGAAAGAATGGGAGAAAGGGATTCCATGTATGAACCAGTGTAATTTCTGGTCTGACCTCCAAGCAGTGCACATACAGAACACACACAAAGCCTTTGAAACTTGAACTGACAGTGGAACCACTGCCCATAGAAAGTGAGACAGAACTAGCAGTCTGTACTTAACTGGTTTGCTTGCATGTTTAAACAAAACATGAATATGCTCTGATTTTCACATGACCCAGTGTCTCCTAACATTTCATTAAAAATGCCCAGGATAGAATGTAAAATTATCTAACAGGACAAGAACCAAGAAAATCAGACCAATTCTCAAGGGGTAAGATAAGACAATATTGGGATTACTAGAAAAAAATATTTTAAAGCATCCATTGTAACCATTCTTCAAGGTCAATACTCTTGAAATAAATGGAAAGATAGAAGGTCTCAGTAGAGAAGTAATAGAAGCTATTTTTTAAAAAACAAATGGAAATTTTAGAACTGAGAAATTTTAAAATCAGTGAATGGTTTCAACAACAGAATTCACATGACAGAGGGAAGAGTTAGTAGACTGGAAGACAGATCAATGGAAATTATGCTATCTGAAGAACACAGAGAAAAATGTTTGGGAAAAAAAATGAAGAGAGCACCAGGGATCTGTGGAACAATATCAAATGGTCTAACATTCACACCACAGTAGTTCATATTGGAGAGTAGAAAGATTGATATAGAAAAAAAACAATAATTAAAAAAAATAGTGGCTGAAGACTTCCTGAATTTGGTAAAAGACATAAATTTACAGATTCAAATAGCTCAGTAAACCTCAAGATAAACATAATGAAAACTGAACTGAATATTCTACCATTTCCTATCATCTTATCCCCAAGCTCTCCTTCACTTACCTGCTTGGATCTGAAGACATCTAAGTTTTACCTGGCCGTGACTCTCAACTGATTCTAGTGTGACACCCAGGAAAAAAACAGTTCCCTGCCTGGGTCTCAGTTCCTCTCTGGAAAAGCTCAGGATTGAATTAGATGGTCTTCTAATTCCTGTCTAGCTCTAAAATAGCACCCATTAGCAGTTACAATGTGGACTTTTTCTGTTCAAGGAGAACATTATTTATCAAAACTTAATGCTATGAGCCCTGACTCAGTGGATAGAGCATCAGCCTGCAGACTGAAGGGTCCCCAGTTCAATTCTGGTCAAGGGCATGTACGTTGGTTGTGGGCACATCCCCAGTGGGAGGTGTGCAGGAGGTAGCTGATCAATGTTTCTCTCTCACCAATGTTTCTAACTTTCTATCCCTCTCCCTTCCTCTGTGTAAAAAAATCAATAAAATATATTTAAAAATAAAACTTAATGCATATGAAACAAGAAACCACTTTTCTACCAAGAGTCAGAATACATTAATTCTCCTTTATTTATAAACACAATAATAATTGCTACCTGTATAGCTCTTTACAGATAATAGAGCAGTTTTCATTGAATGCATTATATCATTTTATCCACAATCACCATCCTCTCAGGTAGGTGGTAGCTCCTGTTTCCTGAGAGGAAACAGTCTGAGAGAGGTTGAGAGTTTTACCACAGACCACCCAGCACTAAGCTGGAGAAAGCACCAACTCTTTGGACTTTTAATTTTGTCCGCCTTTCCTTTCACCAAGATCCAGAGACCCTAGGCAGTGCCGGAGCCAAGCTCTGAGCAGCAGTTACTGGGCAAGGGACCCCCATGTTCAAAGGGCAGGCTGCAGTAGATTAGGTTCTCTCAGCCCATTTGTCCCAAGAGGAACACAGTGTTGAGTTGCTACAAGGTACTCTGTCCCTCTCCCATTCCCTTATTTGCCCCTAGCCAGTGTGCTTAGCATGGAGAGGCTCTCTGGTATTAGACACAGAAAGTTCTCCAGCCCCACACCCTGCATATGATGGATCTTTTGAAAATGTCTTTTCTCCCCGCCTCCAGCCACCTGTGATGTACTTGGCTTTAAGTCAAGTAGGCTTGGAAATTGATGGTTGCTTCAGGTTTTGCCATTGAGGGGCCTTGAAGGGCTTTGCTGCTTGGCCCCACATCTGCTTCCACTTGGCTCTTTTTTTCTGCCAAGGAATTGCTGTTCCGTCCTGTTCTTGCACATTCATTCAGCCTCCACTCTGCATTGATGTGTCCTGAGGTCATCCTTCCCTCCCTACATGAGCCATTTTCAGCTCTTTTATTCACACAATGTCTCTTCATTTTTAAGGAAAATACAAAGTAGTCTTTTTGAGTGTGATAATTCTGAATCATTGCATACTGTCATTAGAACAAAAAGAAGTCAAAAGGTGGGTGGGTTCATATTATCTAGCAAGGGAATAGGCCTCTGTTTTTCTCTTAATGACTCATTCAACTTGAATCAAAGCTGAGTAGTCTTGGCCATGGAACAGGAGGCTGTGGGTGGAGGGAACAGAGTGTAGGCACCACCTAAGCTGTGGCCATGGGCTTGAACCCCAGGAGCCATGTCCATGTGGCAGGGAGTGGGTAGGATGGACTGAATAAAGAGAGTGGTAGCATGGTGCCATGTGAAGCCACTGCTCATCTCTGGACCTGTTTCCCCCTCTGTAAAATCCTCCAAAGGATCCCACAAGAATGGCTTAGGATAGGGGTACACAATCTCACTATTTTTCTGAATTGTGCTTTCCTACTTGGGCATTGCAACTCTGATTCAGGAAACCAAGTTCAACCCTCACCTAGTTTAAGTACCTAGAAAGGCATAGAAAGGAGACTTAGGTGTCAGACACACCTAGGTTTGGATTCTGCTTATGCCACTTCCTGGCTATGTGACCTTGGAATAAGTGTTTAACCTCTCTGAGTCTGTTTTCTCATCTGTAAAAAAGAAAATAGCAGTACTTATCCCGATAAGGTCATTATGAGAGTAAATGTAACTTCTGCAAAGTGACTAGCACATTTGCCCCAATCGTCTCCTGGACTTCCCTGACTCACAGGATGTGTAGGACAGCGGACAGGAAGGGTGGGTAGTCTTGGATAGTCATTTAGTCTCCTCAGTTTCTTCTTCCATAAAATAGGGATAATGTGCTTTGCAAGAGGGTTGTGAGAGCTACGGATGATGTAGTAAGGAGTCCAGTATAGCACCTGGGGCACTGTGGGTCCTCTAGTGGTGCTGTTAATCAATTTGAGTTTCTAACTACTTACTTTTGAGGTCACTGTCAGGGGCCAGTGGCTCTAGAAAGGGGTCTTCAGATAAGAGAGAATGTTGAAGCCTGGAGGCTGGGCCAAAGCAGGAGACACCAGCAAATTTTGAGCCAGAGAAGGTGGGACCAGAGTATCATCAGCTTGCAGGCTATGGCCAGTACCCAGAGGTGTGGGGCAGGGTTCTCAGGCAGGGCATGGTGCCTGGCAAGAGTCTCACTCCCAGGGCCAAAGGGGCTGCTCCACACAACCATGGGCTTGGGTTCAAGCAGTCTCCTGGATGGGTTCACAGGCCTCATTCACAGTACTACCAGGCAGGGCTCTGCAGAGACCTAGAAATAATGAAGCAACACCCTGGACAGCAGCTCTCAGGGACCTCGTCATTGTAGAGAATCCACAAGCATAAAAACATTTCTTTTAGGGAAGAAGGACCTTTTGTCTTTTTTCTAGTAGAAAAAAGATCAGTTGGGAGCTGCATAGGGAGCTGAAGTGGAGGAGGTAAGAAGAGAAAGAAGAGGGAGGGGAAAAGGAGAGTAAGTCTGGACAATGAAGTAAAGGGTACAGCAGGGCAGTTGGAGAAGAGGGAAAAGTAGGGTGTTGCCATTGAGCAGCTTCAGGAGCCTTCCTTAGTTCAGAGACAGGCTCCACAAGTTCTTATTAACTTCCTGTAGAGATGAGAATTTATCTGTGCTCCTCCAAGAAGCTTCTAATTTCCAATCAAGATGAGTTTCCCATTTATTCAGTTTAGTTGTAAAGCTGGCATTTTCTAATATTGCACACAAAAGAAATTAATTTAGATGTCAAAAGAACTCCATTTTGGCCATCTTGAGTCCATATCACCTCTAGTTAAATCTTCCTATTTCTGTAAGTACTTGCAAGTGAAGGCTTCCTATTAATTGTATATCTGCAGAAGTATTAATGGGGGCTGGGGCTGGAGCTGGGAGTTTTCAGCTTTGGAGGAATGAATTCCCATGTTAATATTAGTTTTATTTTGAGATATGCAGAATTTTAATAGATTTCTAGGGATATTGTGTAGTGTGTTGAAGTGTGCTGCTTATGAGTTGAGCTCCAAGGGGCTGTCACCTCCCAAGTCACTTCATCCCTCTTACATGTCTTGGTTTCTCTCCCAGCTATCTAATACAACTGCTTTACTTTTATGCTCTAGGACATATTAGACTCTCAAGAGAACATAATTTACTTATCACAACAGCTAGCCATAAAGGTCTCAAAGGATAAGCTTTGATTTTGTTTATCCCAGGTAATATACCTTGGTTATCCTAATATATAAAAACTCAGGATCTGTAAGGACCAACCGAAGGCTCGACCGAATACTGGAAGTCAGTCCTGTAGTCAGTGCTGGGTTGCCATGGCAGAGGGGGCTGAGGATCAGGCTCAGACAGAGGCCAGGAGAGAGAGGCAAGGTCTGATCTGCAGCCTCCGTGGCAGCTGTTGATCAGCCATTGCCTCTTTCTTTCTCTCCAGGCTTCACCAGCAGCCATGCCTCTTTTTCTCTCTGGGCCTCAGAGGGGGCTGCTGATCAGCCCTGCCTCTCTGATCAGGCCCAGAGATAGGCCTGGAGATGCTGACTGGCATAGAAACTGACCAATCAGAACCAAATCTGGGAGAACTGTGAGGAGTCAATGGCTGCCTAAAGGAGGTGAAGCTTTTGATGCTGACTGGCATAGAAACTGACCAATCAAAACCAAATTGGCCGGCAGGGGAGGATAGTTGGGGGTGAGATCAGGCTTGCAGGGGAGGGCAGTTGGGGTCAAGATCAGGCTGGCAGGGGAGAGCAGTTAGGGGTGATCAGACAGGCAGAGGCAATTAGGGGTGATCAGGCCAGCAGGGAAGGGCCCTTGGGGGTGAGGTAAGTCCAGCAGAGGAGGGCAGTTGGGGGCAAGATCAGGCCAGCAGGGGAGGGCAGTTGTGAGTGAGATCAGGCCGGCAGGGGAGGGCAGTTGTGGGTGAGATCAGGCTGGCAGGGAAGGGCAGTTAGGGGTGAGTAGGCAGGCAGGAAGAGGCAGTTAGGGGTGATCAGGCAGGCAGGCAGAGAGGTTAGGGGTGATCAGGCAGGCAGGCAGGTGAGCAGTTAGGAGCCAGTGGTCCCAGATTGCTAGCGGGATGTCCGACTGCCAGTTTAGGCCCGATCCCTGTCAGACATCCCCCAAGGGGTCCCCAGTTGGAGAGGGTGCAGGCTGGGCTGAGGGACCCCCCTCTATGCACGAATTTTGTGCACTGGGCCACTAGTCTAATATATAAAAATGGACCAACCCTAAAAAACTCAGAGGAATATCCTTTCCTCTTAGAGAAACAAACAAACAAAACAGCTTAGAAGGTTCCTGGGTCTGATAGCACACTGTCACAATTTGATTCGATATTTTTTATTAATGGCCCAGCCTCTAATGTATTCTTAAAAAATCAAATTGATCCGATCCAATTTAGCAGAACCCAAAATGGAAACAAACTGTAAAGTCTCTAAAGAATTATCTAAAGCTCCTGCTCTGGGACATCTTAATTATAACTTTCTAATTTATTATACATGAAAATGAAGGAAATACTTTAGCAATTTCTACTCAAAAGCATAGAGTTCATTATAGGCCTACGGAATATTATAGTCAGTAATTAGATTCAGTAGCCAAAGGGCTTCCTCCCTGGATGAGGGTCATCTTTGCTACAGCCACATTGTAACCAACAGAAAAGATAGTTATGGCATCTCCTTTATGTTCCTCATTCTGTTGAATCTCCACCAAATTCTTATCATACTCAACACTTCTGTCAGCCAACTGGCTCTTGCCTTCTGTGTCTAATATTACTTTAACTTGGTGTACCATTCTTAAGCCAGCAACTTTGCTACCTTCTTTGCAGATTAAAGACATCCACAATTGTGTTTTGCCTACTAACCACCTTCTTGTTCCTAGGAATGGTTTATAGGAAACTCCTATTGATAATGCTGACTTTATTTGGTTTACAGATGGCCCTTTAAAGATGAACAGGAATATGACCAAGCTGGATATGCAATAACTTCCATGGTGGACATCATTGAAGGTTCATATTTACCTGAATAAAATCTGTCCAACATGCTGAATTAATTGTTTTAACTTGGGCTTGTCAATTGACCAAAAATAAAATAGCCAATATTTGCACTGATAGTAGCTGTGTGGTTGCTGTAGTTCAAAGACTTTCAAATAATGTGGAAGCAGCGAGGCTTCTTAATTTTCTGAGGGGAGCCCTTTAGAATGGAAAATAAATTGCAGAATTATTACATGTCATACAATTTTTAAACAATTGGCAATTATCAAAATCCAGAGCATTCTAAAGCTGCCACCAAGAAAGCAGCAGGAAATCATTTAGCTGAAACTGCAGCTAGACAGACAACATTAAACAACCAAATTATCCAGACCTGAGAATGCTGCTTGCTTCCTGTTAAATCAATAAGACTCTCTTTATAGTTCCAACGGACCATGCAGAACAAAAGAAGATATGGCAACAAAAAGGGGGAAACTTTTCCCCAGACAAACATATATGGTTTGGACCAATCAGAAAATAATGTTATCTATAGGGCTTAATTACCTATACTTCAACATGTACATGAGGTAGTATATTGAGGTCCTGAAAAGATTATTTCATTGAGTAAACAATATTACTGGAAACTTCTCCTATAGGTCATATATAGCAGATGTTCTAGCTTTCCAAAATATAAACATGGAAAATCACTGCACAGGTCCTAAGGACATTTCCACTTCCTTTAGATCCATTTGAGGTATGGTAATTGGATTTTATCCAAATGCCACCATCTCAAAGATACAAATACAGGGTGTCCCCAAAACATGTATATGTACTTTAACAGCAGATAGCTCAAATGATGTTTCTTTCTTTTTAGCCAGACTAAGATTTGAACAAAGGAAATTCACCCTAAAATGCTACTGGAAATTTGAAAACACAGTTCAAGTACAAACACTGCCTTTATAATTATTCAAAGTGTGTATACCTGGCCAGCATGGCTCAGTGGTTGAGCATCAACCTATGAACTGATTCCCAGTAAGGGCATATGCCAGGGTTGCAGGCTCGATCCCCAGTGGGGGACATGCAGGAGGCAGCTGATCAATGATTTTCTCTCATCATTGATGTTTCTCTCTCTCTCTCTCCCTCTTCCTTCCTCTCTGATATCAATTAAAAAAATATACAACAAACAAAGCATGTATACATTTTGGGGGGACACCCTATATGTGTTAGTTATGATCGGTATATTTTCTTATTTGCAGGAGAGCAACAACTTTAACAATAGTAAATTATTATTGGAAAAAAATAATTCCCAATTGGGGAATTCACCCTGAGTTACAGTAACTGAAGAACTCATTTCACTGGGCAAATAATATAATCCATTTGAATATTTGGCCTATTCTACAGTATTTTCATTGTGCCTATCACTCCAGTTTTCTGGATTGATGGAACGTACAAATGGTACAACTTAAAACACAACTCAATAAATTTTCAGAAGCTATTAATCTCCACTGGCCAAAAGCTTGACCTGAGCTATAGTGTTCCTTAACCTGAAATCTACTTTTTGGTGAACATAGCCTTTCTCCACATGAAATAGTCACCAGCCACCCTATGAATCTGGATGGAGGAGCATATGAGGAGAAAACCAACTTTGCTAAAAGGAGACATTCTACATTATTGTCGAGGGCATTTTAACTAGCTTGAAGAGATTGGTAAATTTGTAACCGATTCATTTCACAGTGTGCTCCTGAGAGACAAAGATATCAAAGACCGCGACTTATAACCAGAAGATTTGGTCTAATGGAAAAGACATAAATAAAAGACTCTTTCCAACCTTATTAGAGGGGTCCTTCCCAGATATTACTAACTAATCCATGTGCAGTCAAACTTAAAGGATTAACTCATGAATTCACATTTCTCATTTTTAAAAGGCATCTAACTGCAGTGGACATCTACTCCTGATTCTGACACTTGCCTCTGTCTACAGTGGACATCAAAGACTTTTTGAAGATAAGAAGCCACCCATATCAGAGATAGACAGTTCTCCCAAGAGAAGGCCTGTATACCTACAAATTGATGTTGAACTTTAAAAAATTGGTTTGATTGTCTTTACCTGTCTGCTAATTATATTGGTCCTAATAATAGTAATACTTGTTCTTTGGGTTTTTCTCAAACTTTGTCTATATAGCCCAACTATTAATAATTGCTGAAGGTGTATAAGATAACTTTTGTATTATCAATAACACTCTCTTTATGGTTTCTCTTTTGAATTTTAGAAGGAATATTATTGCAAAAGGAAGAAAGGAATGTGTGTGTTTTTAAGGGAAAGTAAAAGGGAGTAGTTTGCCCTAATAAGTTGGTTATTTCTGAATGAGTAAAAAGAGTAAGAGTAAGAAGAACAGGGAAGTTGTGGAAGGTTAGTGGGAAAGGAATATTGAGAAAGAAACTTTATGTATAAATGTTAGAACCCAATTGTGGGAATGTGCTTATTCCCTAACCCAACTAACTATATTAATTCAGATAGAAGCTGAAGTGCCTATAAAAATATGGTTCTTTATAACTACTGCCAAGGCACAAGAAATTTACCTACACAACTCTGGAATTTTAGATGGTAATTATAATGTACACCATCCTGTTCTAGCCTTGGCCCCAAATAAACCTTAAAGTTACAGCTTCCAATTGCACAACCAGCAGGAATCACATTATAAATGGCATTTGAGTGCCACCAATCAGAAGTACGTGGGCCATAGAAAATGGGAACCCATCTCATAATTGTGAAAACTGAAGAGGTGTGTGGTGTGCCCTCAAACTATAAGTAAATGCTATACTAAATACAAAATACAGAAAAGTGAGACAAATAATAAAACTTGGATCATGATAGCTTATAGGTTAGAAATTATTCAGAGTGTTTTCCTTAATGAAGGCCTATAAGACCTGACTTCCTCCCATTTACCTGCGTTTCACTTTTGAGAAAAATTTGGCCTTGACTTCCATCTAAGTTACACAGTCTTGCCCTATCAGCAGTGGTCCATTGTTCAGCAGGACAAATGCTGACACTAAGATTTTCTAGGATTGAGCCTTCCTAGCACTGAATAAATCTTAAAGTTGCAGTTGTTTCCATCCTAAATCCAAAAGATCAGGGCGCACACACACACACACACACACACACACACTTATTTGTTTTTTATTTTTGTTAATCCTTACCTGAGGATATTTTTCCATTGATTGTTAGAGAGAGTGGAGGAGATGGAGGGAGAGAAAGAGAGAGAAACATTGATGTGAGAGAGACACATGGATTGGTTGCCTTCCTGCACAGGCCCAGACTGGCGAGGGATGGAACCTGCAATGCAGGTACATGCCCTTGCCCAGGAATCAAACCCCCGACCCTTTGGTGCACAGGCCAGAGCTCTAATCTCTAAGAAATGCCAGCCAAGGCTGGACACTCATGTATTCTTAAAATAGCTGTTTTGTAATAATCTCATACATTATATGGGGCTTTCAACTTGGTGGTAAATTGTCATAATTTTTATTATTCTAAAATAATGGGTATGAGGCAACTATATGGGAATGTCAATATTCATTCCCACCACCATTTTATTAGAAATGGCCCAGTTTAAAGCTATATTCTCCAGCCTCTCTTGCAGCTAGGATGACCATGTGACTAAGTTCTAATCAATAAGATATGAGCAGAAGTGTCAGACCATCCAGGCAGCCTTCCTAAAGAAACTAGATATTTTGCACCTTTTTCCTCTACTTTATGCTGGCTGAATGATGTAAGACGCTGGGAAGTTGGCAGCCATACTGGACCATGAGGTGCTGTGCTAAGAAGGGTGGAGAAGCAAGAGAGAAGGAGCGTGGGTCCCTGATACCTGGAGTCACCTATCCTAGCCCTGGGCTATCTTGTATTGGACTTTTTTGTCATGAGAGAGAAATAATTTCTGTTTAAACTACTGTTACTGTTATTTTAGTTTTTCTGTCATATGTAACCAAACCTAATTCTAATTGATAAAATATGCACCTATTTTTTGTAAGACCCTGTGCTAGATGCTGCAGGAGATTCAAAGGTATATACAATTTCAACACACAAAGACTTAGACAGAAAGGTTCTGTCCAGGTATGAAGGAAATGCTAAGAAAGGTTTGGGTTGGCAGGTACGTGTGGACATGAAGAGGAGTTATGAGAGATGAGGCCAGGGAGTATGATGGAAGGAGCTTGAACACCAGGCTAATGAGGATGGACTTGATCCTGTGACAAACACAGAGCAGATAGCCTTGCCCCAAATTTGCCAATGAAGAAACTTGGGCCTCAGCTGGTTACGGGACTTTTCCAAGGTCACCCAGCCAGGGAATGGCAGAGCCAATCTCAAGTCTCCTAACACTTGGCCCAGTGCCATCCCACAATTTGGTACTGCCTTTGAGAGAATCTGGGTCAGAAAGAGTAAGAATGGATGCTTTGCACTTTGGCATAACCAGCAAACAAGACTGCACCCTCTGCCCCAACATTCCCCCATTCCTCTAGGCTGAAGTTTCAAGGGGTTCTAGAAGTTGAGGATCCAGTTGTACCTTTAGGTTAGAAGATACTTTCTGGCCCTCTGCTATAATGGCCAGGATGCTGCTTTGCTATGTCATAAGGACCAATATGTGAGATACAGTACTGGCTACTCTGCATATCTAATTTACTTCCCTCAACAGCCTAATAGGAAAGTCATACACCACCCCTATTTTACAATGAAAATGAAGAAACCGAGGCTCTAAGAACTGAAGCCACCTACCCAAAGTCACTCAGTTGAGGGCAAACTTGAGTTACAAAGCCATGTTTATTTGATCCATTCCAATGTCTTCCTAATCCCTGCCAAAGCATGGAGCAGTCTCTTGCTCCTGCTCAGACTCCTAGGACTTACCTAGTTTGATGGGTTGACCAGGGTCAAGGAACTCCTATGAGATGGCAGCTGTGTGCATCCCACATGCAGTCAGGAGACAGTATCCCATCCAGGAATTACATCACCTGCACCCTCCACATGACCCCATGTGGGTGAGAATCTCCTGGGAACAGGGGGCCCACTGATGCCCAGACCTCTGTGGCCTTGGGCTGCCCAGAGTTCTTAGTCTTGGGTGGTCATGGAGCAGGAATATCAAAGTCCTCCCATGCTAGGTTCTGGAGTTCACAGATTCCAGTGAGCGGTTTCGCAGGATTCAGGACACTCTGTTCTGTGTGTTCTTTCTGTGGCTGTCATGGTTAGAATGCATTTGTTATTATTTGCACTGACATTCATTCAATAAGCAACTGGTCACTGGAACTAAATCTCCTATCTTACCATTGCCAATATTTAGAGAGTTGAGTTTCATTTTGCTGGTCATCCAGTGTACATCTTTCCAGTATTGTGGTATGTCCAGTATTTCAACATAAAACACACATCCCCCTAAGCTAACCACACTGGTTTTCCTCTGGAATTTTCACAAGAAACACCCTGAGATGTAGCCTGCAGAGCTGAAGATAAGATATGCTCTCTGGTCTCTCTCCATTTATTGCCCACCCACCAGGGGCCAAGCACTTTTCCAGGCTTTTCCCTGGATGGTATCCCTGATCCACCCCATTCTTGTCTTGTGTAACCTCCCTTCCCATTGTCAAAACTACTGCTGTTCCTTTCCAAGTTCAGCTTAAGACTCACCCTTACACCTCCTCCCTTAGGCTGAAGATGGAATATGCTCACCTTATCCTATCTAATAAAGAGGGAATATGCAAATTGACCATCACATCATCACAAAGGTGGTGGAGCTCAGCCACAAGATGGCAGCGCCCAGTCCCCTCAACCCCATGGGAAACCCTCAGTCCTTTCAGTCCTGCGGGGGGGGGGGGGGGGTGGGCGGTGGCAGGTGTGTTGTCTGGCTGCTTCTTGTGCCTGCTGCTGGAGTCCCACAGTCCTTTCAGCCCAGCTGCGGGGGGGGGGGGGGCAGGGGGACAGCAGGCACACGGTGTGGCTGGACCCGCCCTCAGCCCTCCAGCTGCCCAGGGCCAGCCTGAGGCTTGCCTGCACCTCGAATGTCAACTGCCCAGCCACCTAGGGCTAGCCAGAGGCACAGGCAAGCCTTGGATGGTGGCTACCCAGCTGCCTAGGGCTGCCCAAGGCTTAGGTAATCAGGGCTGGCTGAGGCTTGCGCTGCTGGCAGTGGCAGCAGCAGAGGTGTGATGGGGGTGTCACCTTCCTCTGATGGCCAGGTTGCCTCCCGCCCCTGCAGGCTCCCAGACTGTGAGAGGGGGCAGGCCGGGCTGAGAGAGCCCCCCCCCCCAACCCGCCACTCCAGTGCATGAATTTTCATGCACTGGGCCTCTAGTTTTATTATAACTAGATATATTAGGCTTAGTATAAATGTAGCAAATCTTAATAATTATTAATAGAATGTTCATCCATTTCCTTGTAAGTACTGTAATAAACATTCCTATTCTCAGATGTACCACTGAAGGCATAAATTAGACATGGAAAAGTAATTTAAATTTGCTTATAACAAAGTTTTCTGAAGACACATGCAGATTCGATCAGATGCAGAACCACATGCAACTCTTGCAAACACTTTCATGCATTGTAACATGTCATTATATCTTGTATGTCTACAAGATTCTCTTAAAAATGGTTCTCATGCAATCCTCATAACCTGTCATTGTCACCCATAAGTGATGGCCAGTTAAGTGGTTGAGTCCACATGACTACCATAGGCTGCTTCATTAGCTGCAGCCATCTCATGAAAATCATACCCTACATGTTTCATATAAAGAACACTTGGCATTTATACACTCCTCCTAGGAAGAATAAGCAGTTAGCCTGGTGTGGCTCAGTTGGTTGAGCATCATCCTGTGCACTAGAAGGTTGCCAATTCCATTCCCGGTCAAGGGTACATGCCCTGGTTGCCAGGACATCGTGCAGGAGGCAGCTGATGGATGTTGCACTCTCGCATCAATATTTCTCTCTCTCTCCCTCTCTCTTTGAAAATCTGTAAACTTTTAAAAAAAGAATAAGCAGTTGGATAGGAAGGACTTTGAAGCACTGCACACCACTGTACATGTGCCAGCTGTCCTTTTCAATAGACAGTAATGGACAGAGGCAAAAGTCAGGCCCCATTCTACCTCTTAGTTGTGTGGTCTCTAGTAGGTCATTTACACTCTCTGAATCTCAGGTTTTTCACCTGTAAAATAGAAATGATAAGAATGCCTGCCTTACTGTGAGGTTCAAATGAGATCATGGATGGGAAATCCCTCATAGGCCAGGAAGCAAAACTCAAACAGCCATTTAAAAAAAAATTTTTTTTGCAAATGTTAACTTTTAACCATCACAACACGAGGAGGTAGACATCAATCCCCTCCCCCTTTTATAGATGGGGAGGCTCAAGTGATAAGCATTGCAGGGCTTGAGGCCCAAACCCAGATCTCCCTTTCTAAGAAGGCACAGTCTATAGCCCCCTCCCTGCTCACCACTGTGCCATCTGCACACCGTGAGCAGCACATCATTGAGTCTGGGAGCAAATCAATTGTCTAGAGTGACACACTGGGGAGAGGGGACCAAGGGAAGTGTGAACTAAAATGGAGTCACTAATATCCGGGGACCCTAAGTGGTCATTAGGGATGTCAGACGTATGCACCTTTACACCAGATGGGGTTTGGGTTTGGACTTATGTGCTTCCCTTAGAAGTACATTCTGGAACTTGCTCTCCTGTTTCCTACTGTGGCTTTTGCCCTGTAAACTCTGGCTTTCTTCCTTCTCTCTGGAGTAGAGCACAATTTGGGTTGCTACCTGAATCTGAGCTTCCCAGGTGGCAACTCCTTTTGCTCATATGAATGCTTCTTTATTACAGTGTAAACTTAATTATAGTTTACAGAAACCAGCCATGTCCTTGAGCACTACCCCCACCTCCAGCTGCCTGACGTCCCCCACATGGTCAGGTGTCAGGTGATTGGGAAAGACAGAAATGCTCCCAGATGCTTCATTTGGGGGTTCTGGTAATGATTCCTAAAACTGTCTGTGGTCCCAACAAGCCCAAGAGCTACCTCAGTTTGGAGAGACATGGCATCTGCATCATCCTCGCTCTTTCATCAGCCCCACTTCTGAGGTTCCTCGTAGCCCTGTCCCCTCACTGGTCTATAGGCTCCTCAAGGTCAGACAGCAGATGCTTCTATAGCCACGGGCTCCAGGCCCAGCCCAGAGTCAGTTCTCAGTGAGCATCTACTGAGTTGACCAGACGGAAACAGAGCCAATGGACAGCACAAGGCCCATCCTCTGTCCCAGAGCCCAGGAAAGATGTGCAGGCAGGTGGGGCCCTGTCCTTGTGGAGCAGGGAGGAGCCCAGAGGAGCTTCATGGGAGCAAAGGAAGAGAACCCACCCACATTCTGTGAACTAAATGAGAGAAATGCTCTTTAGAAAAGAAACCGAATAAATGAAATTCCTGAGAGCAGGAGCTCAGTCAGGGAGCACGCTGAGACCCTTGTGTGAGGGACACATCCCTGTCTGGAGTAGCCTTTCCACCACCGTCAGCACCAGAGCTGGCTGTAGAGGCAAAGGGGCTGCTTCTGGGACTTGCAGTACACTAAGACATACCTGTGATTGTCTCCCCACCTCACTGGGAGGGGACTCACCGCCACGAGGGAGGGTCCTAACCTCTTCAGAGGCAGGCAGCCGAATGCTGGGCCCAGTGTCCTCCCTGACCCCCTGCTGAGGAGTGGGCACCCGGCAGAGGCTTTCTCTGACCTGCGCAACCCTCACCTGATTTGGCAGCACAAAGGGAGAATTATTAGAGGGCTGCTTTATGCAACCCCTCTCTCTTTGTATACTCCCATTAGAGAAAGGCACTGCCTTGGCATTTAGAGAGAAGTTGCATGTAAGAATTTGTTGCTGTTGCTGTTGTTAATCACCAAACAGTGAAAGCATATCAGAAATACTCCAACGTCAGCAGCAATACTGCCAAATTGCTTAACAATATAGCCTAAGGCCCTAGCTGGTTGTCTAGGTGGTTAGAACTTTGGCCCAAGGACTGAAGAGTCTCAGGTTTGATTCCAATCAAGGGTATATACCTCGGTTGCAAGCTCCATCCCTGGCACTGCTCAGGGAGCAAGCAAGAGGCAACCAATCAATGTGTCTCTCTCACACTGATTTTTCTCTCTCCCTTCCCTCTGTCCCTTCCACTCTCTCTAAAAAAACAATGGGAAAAAAAATATTCTCGGGTGAAGATTCACTATACACTGAGTGGCCAGATTATTACGATCTCTGAATGCATAATAATCTGGCCACTCAGTGTATATCCTATATAATAAAAGGCTAATATGCAAATTGTCCCCTCAACCAGCAGGCAGGCCAGCCAACCACCCATGTCCCCTCCCCCTGGCCAGGCTGGCCGGATCCCACCCATGCACGAATTCATGCACCGGGCCTCTAATATATATATATATATATATATATTCATCCTAGTCTCCCTTCAGTCATCACATTTTAAATTTCTGAAAGAATAGAGAACTTTCTGAGGAGAACTTGTCATAAGCTATCACCTGACAAAATATTTTCCCCTGCCTTCCCCAATGTCCACCATTAGGATTTTGCAGGCACATTTGAGTGCAATAACTTTGGGTGAAGCTAAATCACTGTGTGGCCTTGGGCTAGTCCCTATCTCTCTGGGTCTCAGGGGCAGAACCTCTGAGTCTCCTCCCTCCCCTCCCCCCACCAGGTGGAGCCCCTTTCAGGGTATGAGCCCACAGCCAGCGGTCCCCTTAGGAGCCAATGCAGGGTCTGAAGTTAGAGGTCTGCAGGAAGCACATCCACTCTGGCTGAAATGCTCCTAAACTGCTCTAATGCAGAGGTTCCAGACTCGCAAGCTTCCAATGGCTCCACGGAATGCAGTGTTTTCTTCAGTACCCAGTGATTGCCAGGACCACAGGCCCTGGCCAGGTCTTAGCTGGCGCAGTGGGAAAGAAGGAAATTGACTTTGTGCCCTCCTGCTTTTGCCTCCAGTGGCCTCCTGGGCCGCCCTCTCTGTCCCCCTTCCCACACCCCTGCCACCGTGCCATCACCACCATGAGAGTCCAGGCCCTTGCACAACCTGTAGTGGCTCACCACGCCTGGCCTTGTGTGGCCCTCTCCTTCCCTGCTGCTGAGGCGCGTGTGCAGGAAGCCGCTTTCAGGTGGAGAGGAGCCAATGATGGGCGCATGCTCAGTATAGTGCTTCCTAAAGAATTAAAATGCAGACGTCCTGTAGAAGAACAAATCTATCAGGTTCCCAAAGACATTAATTTTAAAAAGTAGAACTTGAGGCCTCAAAGATGAACCAAGAGAGGGAGATGTTTTGTGGCATGGGGGCCTTCCAACACCAAATTTTTGGATTTGGGTGTGGCTCTACCCTGTCTTTTAAAACTCTGTGCTCTTTGGAAATTTCTTCCACCACCCTGAAATCGAATCTCTGTGACTGTAAAATGGCTCTGGAGCCACTGACCTACCGCCACACCCGAGATCATGTGAACATGCTCGCGAGCGGTAAATCTCAGCACAGAGCTCCATGCCCAGGGCCTCTCCCCCACCTCCCTGCCTGTGTGTCTGCCACCCCAGGCCCTAAATCCTCCCCATCTTAGCTCCACCTCTAAGAAGCCCTGTGGAGAAGAGGGAGGGAGAGAAAGATGCTGAAGTTTTCTGGTCCAACCTTCCCCACGCTTCATCCCTTCCCCACCTCCGATCACCACAGGGACACCGAATGTTGTTTTGTGTGCGGATGCCCTCTCCCCCGAGGAAACACTCCAAATCTCCAAATCCACAGGCTGAATTTCCCCATGGGGCTTCTGACACCATCTGTGACAGGACGACAGGAGACCTGTGTGGAGGGGGTGGGGAGGATCTGTGTGGAGCTTCGAGGACAAAACCAGGAGACAGAGGGATAGCTTGCTTTTTTTTTAGCCTACACAAAAATGTGTCCCTTCTGACACTATTCACAGCCTCTCTCAGCCCCTGGAAGAGTGGGCAGTGCGGTGACATCAGGCAGCACGTGAATGGGGCAATTCCCATACATTCCTCTCAGAGGACAGCCCTCAGTCCCCAGCAGCCTGGACACTTTCCCTTAAGTAAGTGTAGACATTTCTTAAGATTAACATTTATAAAGTAATAACCTGTTGGGAATTACTTTAGCTATTCCTAATTACCATTAAGCTCATATGATAACAATGTGTTCCCAAATAAGTTTAGGAATTTTTCTGAAAGTGCTAACATAGAAATAAGAGCAAATAAAACAAAGCCAACTCATAGGACACCAGAACACTGTAAAGTGAGGGGCCATCGCGTTTACTAAGCCCCCGGCTGATGGACTGAAGTAAAGCGTGCTGGGTAAGAAGGTCCCGCACTGATCAGAGCTGGATTAGAGCCCACTTCTAATCCAGCTTGTGAGTGGTTGAGAATGTAACAGCAGTAAAATAATATAAACTGAAAGATAATTGTGATCCAAAAAGGGGACAGATTTAAAGCTGGTTCAAAACTAAACACCAATTTAAATCAAGATAACACATACATGGAAATTAAATTTAAATGAAAAAAAAAGCATAAGTGGAAATGCAAATTTTCTTTTCTTTTCTTTATTTTTGTGTGAAAATGCAAATTTCAAATGGGAAGACCAAATGTACCTGGGAGCCCACTGAGCTGTCCACTGTTGGAGGGTCAACCATAGGGAGCCTAGTGGGCCGTGATTCTAAGGAGGAAGTGATGATATATTGGGAAAATAAAGGCCAGAGGCAAAACAATCACAAAATGCTGGGGCTTGTGTTTCATACAAATTGAAGTCAGAAATGGAGCTGCAACCTCATTTTCTGTGAAAATGATGAGGAAGAATAAATAGAAAGAAAACAGGTTTTTCTTCCCTTCCCACAAAAGGGAATTAAATGTCAATAACGAGGAAAACAACGTAATTAAGAGACTTTCTGAGCCCAGATAAACTTTCTGAGTTTCATTGGGGTGAGTGCCCAAACCAGAGTGCTCCAGGACAAGGCCCTTATAGTGGCTCTGAAAAGCAAGCTGAGGACAGATGCTCTGTGGGCGCTTGTTGCTGGCAGGGTGAAGAGGTTGTGAGGACTGAGAAGGCTGAGAAGAAAGGTCCCATTGTAAGGACTTCTACTCTCAGCCTAAAGATATTCATCTCCTCCACCATCTGCTTTCTCTGCTGTATCATCTTGGGCTAGCAGTGTGACGCTAAGTCATGGGGCTGGTACCTCATACCGATCCAACAAATGATTAAGAGAATTCCTGCAACCCCACTCACACCCCCATTTTCCCCGTTTGATTAGAGTAGGTGTCCAGATCAGGTTGCTACAGAATAAGGACCTGTTTTCCTAAATACTGTCAGCTCATTGAGTAGTTTACCAATCACCTTCCAGCCAGGGCTCCCCAGAGGCCAGAGGCAAGGCTGTTCTCGGGAAATGAAGGAAGAGAAGTGCATCTACAATGTTTAATTCACGTGTCCAGAACTCCTGGACAACGAGAAATGAGAGTAGAGGAACATGAATAGAAACGTGAGATGGACCGCACAGTAGAATTCTTACTGGTGGAATGCTCAACTACAATAAAGTGGACAATTGGCTTAAGTTTAAATATGATACTAGTAAATCCCATGGATCTAGATGTTTACTCAGGGGTGTTTTTTTCTTCTTCTCCAGAATTGTCCAAAATAATGCTAAGTACCTAAAGAAAGAAACAATATACAAATGACACAGCTTGACTTGAAACTTAAAAATAGTGAGTTGTGAAACAGGATAGAGTTGTATAATGAACATGCCCTTCCTCAAGCCCATTGGCCAGAAATATAGAATTTTGAACCTTGAAGAAACTTTAATAGGAAACCCAGGTTTAGGGTAATAAAACCATCTGACAAAATGAGGCACAGGGCCTTGGAAAGGGCCAGTGTGAGGAGGGGCTTTAAAGCCTAAGCATCTTTGGCTTCATGGTATACCTACTTTGGCCAGTGATGGCCGTGTGATTCCTTTAAATAGCTGTTTACTGTATTCCATTGATTCAGACTTTTAAACCTGGAAATATGAACTGGCTTGTCCATGGTCATACAGCTAAATGCTGGAAAAGTCAGAGATCAAGCCCAGTCTTTCCAATCCAAATTCAGAACTGTGTGTCCCTACTCTCATGACATCGCCCACTACTTTATATATGTACATCCTGAATCATCCAAAAGAAGCTCAAGCTTTTAGTTTCAGGCAGTCAATAAAAGTTCTTAATTACCTAGCATCTCAAAAGAAAAACCACTCTAACATTTAGAAGTAAAGTAACTTAGGACTTAGTCCAGCCCTAAACGGAAGCTGGTGGGTGATACCAGGCGCCTTATGTCAGGCTGGTGACAGCCCAGATCTCTTCTGCTTGTGCTCAGCTCTGTTCTCCATTTCTTCCAGAATCAGGTGCCAGAGCTAATTAAATTCCTGATTAAAGCTCAAGGCACCACTAGGGGTTCAGCTGGTGAGCTGGCTGGGTAGAAAGCACGAAACAGTTGCCTCTGTTTGATTTTCATAGACATTGAGATTAAATGAGTAGAGTTATCCAATATTCCTGCCAAACCATTCATTCATTCATTCATTCATTCATTCACATTTTTAATGAGCACCTTAGGACATAGGACATATCAATCTCTCCCCTCGAGGAATTTACAGTCCATTTGAGGAGATCAAAAATAAACTCATGAGAAAGACAAGCACCATATGATTTCACTTACATGTGGAATCTAAAGAACAAAACAAATGAACAAGCAAAATAGAAACAGACTTATAGCTACAACGAACAGACTGATGGTTGCCAGAGAGGAGGGGGTTGGAGGACTGGGTGAAAAAGGTGAAGGAATTAAGAAGTACAAATTGGTAGTTACAAAATAGGCACTGGGATATGAAGTACAGCATAGGAAAAGTAGTCAATAATATTATAATAACTATGTATGGTGCTAGGTGGGTACTAGCAATCTCAGGGGGATCACTTTGTAAAGTATATGATTATCTAACCACTATGCTGTATATCTGAAACTAATACAAAATAATATTGAATGTAAACTGTAATTGAAAAATAAAATTTTAAAAGTTTTTTAAAAAATGAATTCATGAGAAGTCAAGGGTAGAGTAAATTGTAGGCAGATCAGAAGAGCAAAGAGAAAGGTTCCTCGAGGTGGTGCTAATCCATGTGGCATTTATGGAGGAGGCAGAGCCTGTAAGCTCCTAGGAAGAACTAGACATCAAGTTTCTTGATCCTTCCATTCCTTGTTTGAGCAAAGAAATATCTTAGCGACACTGAAAAGTAGGACACATCAGCCAGTTGCCTAGAGATTTGATAATTTCTGATGTTTCCCCAAAGTGAAAGCTAAGGTTATTGGGGATCCAGTCTCCTTACTGTACACAGGCCACTTGGGGTCATGCTTGGGATTACAGATAGGTGAGCATTTCTTCAGAGGCACTGGCTCACTTAGAATATTATCTCTCAGCCACATTAGACCCAATGCCCCTTTTTATAACAAATAATTTATAACTCTCCCTTCATTATGCTCAAATGAAAACTACAGATAATATAATCTGCCTACACACAAAATTCCCCCTCCAAAATCCATAATTTCAAAACAATTAAGGTAATCACTCACTGTGTTATAATCAAGGAACAAAGAAAAGCAATTTTATAGTAAAATAATAAGTATTTCAATACCTAGAAAAAATGTGTACACAGCTACCCTGGAAGACCAAATGAGCAGTTAGATGTTTGCACTTAGGTGCAGAATCTCCATGAACACAATACTTAATAATAGGACAGGTTCGTTGTGTGTTTTAAGGGGCACTCAAATACTGTAATTTGCACGGCCATTCATAGTATGATTTTCCAGAATAGTGAACAGTAAAGTTACTGTAAAGTTACTCCTCAGTAAAGTTACTCCTTCACTCGATTTTGTACCTTCAGTGTGTACCTCCTTCATTCAATTTTTCATTCCTAAAAAATTCGATGTCTGTTAAAACTGCAAAAAATTCTTTGTGTAAAATCTCCTGATAACTATGAACAGGATTTTCACAGACATCTACATGTAGTGGGGCATTTGAAAGCATGCAGAACAGCCCCCTGTGTGCAGACTGTCCTGGCAACTGCAGGAACTCCGACATCTTTGCCCATCCACACAGTGCCAGAGGCACTCCCCACTCCCATCATTGTGACAATACCTCAGTAAATTCTCAAAAATGCCTCTTACTGGTAGCAGGTAGAACCACCCTCTCTGGGAAGCCTAAATTAGAGGATCAGAAGGCAGGGTGTGTGTGTGAGAAGGCAGGGTGTGTGTGTGTGTGTGTGTGTGTGTGTGTGTGTGTAAGTCATATGTGTCTTCCAAAATCTGGAGTTAGGGATCACCTATTGTCACCCTATTGCCCCTTGTGATGGTTAATTTTATGTAGCAATTTGACAGGGCCATGGGGTGCCAAGATATTTGGTCAATCAGTATTCTGGGAGTTGATGTGAGTGTTTTTGGGTGAGATTAACATTGAAATCAGCAGGCGGAGTGTTTTCGGGTGAGATTAACGTTGAAATCAGCAGGTGAAGTGTTTTCGGGTGAGATTAACATTGAAATCAGTAGGCAGAGATGTCATATAAAAAGCCAATGTGGGAGGATCTCATCCAATCAATTGCAGTTCTGAATAGAACAGAAAGGCTGACCCTCCCTCAAGTCAGGGAGAATTCTTTCTGCCTGATGGCCTTTGCCATCCAGGCATTTAGACTGGAGCCATACTGTCAAGCATTCCTGGGTCTCCAGTTTAGCAACTCACCCTGCACATCTTGTCAGCCTCCATAGTCATGTAAGCCAATTCCTTATAATACATCTCTGTGTAGCTGTATAGTGAGAGACTGTCTCAATGTGCTGTCTATACTTATCTGCGCGTACATGCTGTTGCTTCTGTTTTTCTAAACACTCCCATACAAGTCAGAGCCATGTCCTTGTTCTGGCCTGCCTCCTGCCTCTGGTCCCCCACTCCAGGTGCTGGGATCTCAGTCCTCCCTATGACACCCTGAGGCTCTGTATCAGGAGGCTCCAGCTTCAATACACAGGACCCGCCTCAAACTCAGCATGAACCTGGCCATGGCAAACAAGAAGAGGGATGCCAACAAGGCACCCTCTAGAGGTGGCTGGCCCCTGGGGATTTGGCCCCTTTCAGTATCCGCTTGAACATTCAGGCTTGGAGCCTTTTGTGAAACAGGAAGCACCTTGTGGGGAAGATATCAGTATTAGTTGTACTCCCCCAAAACTGCAACAGGAAGGTCAATGGCCAGGCCAAAGGCAGGGAGATTTTATAGGGTGAGCAGATGTAGAGAACCCCCTCTAAACACCTGGGATGGAGAAAATTCTCAAGGGAGTACCTTCTCTCACTGCACAGAGGGCTGGTGGCATGAAACTTTGAGTACTCCCCCTTCAGTGAGTGAATCCTATGTTCAGGAAAGGAGGTCTCAGAAAGAAGCCATGACAATGTTATTTCATCTATATATATATATATATATAAAACCCTAATATGCAAATAGACCTAACGGCAGAACAACTGGAGAACCGGTGGTATGACATGTGCTGACCACAAGGGGGCGCATGCAGAACATGGCGGGCATCAGCAGCAGGTGGCAGAGCACAGAACATGGTGGGTGGCGGCCTCAACGGGATGGTAGAGCAGGTGAGGGGGGGTGCCAGACCAAGGTGGGCATTGGTCACTGTCATCGGGGCAAGCCTCTGGTGGTTACTGAAAATTCTTTGCTCCTGCATACCGTGATCCCGCCCGGTTCTCACACCTGCTTCCTACACTGGCCCCACTCACACATGCTGCCAGCGCCTGGCACCAGCCCCAATTGCTCAGTACCAGCGGGTGCAAGTGGTGGCTGCCAGCTCTGATTGCCCCTCAGGGCTTCTCCATCTCCCCCTGCTCTTGAGGAGTGATTGGGGCAGCAGCTGCCACTCGCACCTGCTGACGGCACCAACTCCAATCACTCCACACCATCAGTGGGTGAGAGCAGGGCCGGTGCCATCAGTTTGTGGGAGCAGTGGTGGTGGGAGTGGGCTGCCGGCAGACAGGGTACTGGGGGCTGTGGCGGGAGGAGCTGTGCGGGGGCACAGAGGATGGGCCGAGACCCGCCCCTATGCCCACCACAGCCTCTTGGCTCACAGTTCCTTTCAAGGTGCACGGATTTGTGCACTGGGCCCCTAGTTTTTATCATATATTCAATCATTCAAAAATGTATTGCATTGAATGTCTACTGTATGCCCGGCATGAATTAAGTTCTGGGAATATAATGATGAATGATGTTGTATTTTAAGGAGTTCACAACCTAACAGGGAGATGTCATATAAAAATGCAATGATAAAATGATGGGATATACACTGGAATAGGTAAACAATTGTAGTGGGAGCACATAGTTGGGGCAGCTAACTCTCTCAAGGAGGTGGGGTCTGGATGGAGGAAGGCTCCCTAGAGGGAACACCCAGAGGTAGATTTTGAAGAATTATAAAGACGGGAAAGGCACAAAAAGGGGATAGATGAGCACTGCAATGGCATGGAGTAAGGAAGGAGCAGGTTCCTCCCAGAAGCTGGAAAAAGGAATATAAGGCACAAGTGTGGAATGGTGAGAAACAAGCTAGAGAGAGTAGGCAGGGGCCAGGTTGTGGAGGGCACTGTGTGGGCCATGCCGGTGAGCTTGGCTTTCACTCTGAAGGCAATAGAAAGCCATGAAGTATTTTAAGCAAGGGAGTGACATGATCAAATTTGTGCAATAAACATATCATTCAGACTGAAGAATTTAGGAGCATAAATTAGCAGACAGGAAGCAAGAGGAGCACTTGGGAAAGTGTTGCAGTAATCTGGTTGAAGCGTGATGGGGACCCAAATTAAGTCACAGGGCAGGGAGGAAGGAAAGGCTATAAGGAATGGCAAGTGAAGAAAGGATTTGCACACTTGCATGCACACACACACACACACACACAATAGATCAATAAAATATTTTTAAAATTTTACCATCACTAATCCTACATAATAAAAGCCTAATATGCTAAGTTTCCTGTCATCTGGTCTTCCATTCAACCAATCAAAGCATAATATGCTAATGATATGCTAAAGCTGCTCAACCGCTTGCTATTATGTGCACTGACCACCAGGGGCAGACAGTCAATTGGTCAACCAGTCTCTATGATGTGCACTGACCACCAGGGGCAGACGCTCCAACCAGTAGGTTAGCTTACTGCTGGGGTCTGGTGTTCCCTCTAGGGAGCCCCACCTCCTATGGTCCCTCCCCAGCCCTGATAGTGCACTGGTGGGGTCCCTCAACCTGGCCTGCACCCTCTCGCAATCCGGGCTGAGGGACCCCCCTCCCCCCAAGTGCACAAATTTCATGCACTGGACCTCTAGTAAAGCAATAAAAAATAAAATGATATGATACTTTCTTCCATCAACTAATTACAGTCTGTTTTGTTTCTAGGGAATACAGGAGCAAAAGACGTGAGGACAGTTTGAACATGTTGAGTTTGAGGTCCCTGTGGGCCTCCAAGTGGAGCTATATCATTGGTAGCTGGCCCTGTGTATCTAGACCTCAGAAGGGAGGCCTAGGCTGCAGAGTTTGGGAATCATCCATGGTAAGTGGTGCTCAGAAGTTTTGGGAATGGATGAAATCAACAAAGGAGAGTCTATAGAGAGGATGTAGGGTAAAACCTAGGAGAACACTGGCAATTGAGGTGAATAGAGGTTGCAGAGCAGTTGAAGAAGGCTGAGAAAGATGGTCAGAGAAGTAGCAGGAAAACTAGAAGAAAGTGATGTCATGAGAACCAAGAGAGGAAGGAGTGTCAAGGAGGGAGTGATGAAGAGCACCAAAGGTTGCAGAGGGGTCAAAAACAGTTGACCTTCAGACTGAAAAGTACGCACTGTATTTAGCAAACGAGTCATCAGTGACTTGTTTCTTCTCTTTTACTTCATGTTTATTACTTACCTCACCCTTTCCCCCATTTCCTTTGTATTAATTAGTTAGCTCAAGTGGCTATTCCATTCTTTTATGTATCTCCCTTTTTAATTTGGGAGCTTTACTCTTCCATTCTACCAGCTGCCTCCTCCTTTTTTGTCACTCATAGTCGGATCCATACTTTTCTTCCGTCATATGAAGATGAGAGTCCAACTATTTCCCCCAGATTCTCTATTCTTCTTCTGTTCTTCCTCCTCTGTAGGGTGAACACTTTAGAATGCTTTCACTTCCCCCTGTCACACACCAACATGAGACATAGCTATGGAACGTTTTTACTTCCCCTTTTTCCCTTGTACTTTTAGTTCCAGGCTATTATTAATGTTTCCCTTGAGATATGTCTCTTCTATTTTGAGCACTTCTATTACACATTCCTAAATGATCTATTATTGTCCATCCAAATGTAACTAATTATATATTGTACTGATCCTTGCTCATCACTCTTTTTTCTACCTTTTCATCTTCCCTCCATTGTGAGGCCTTGAAGCTGATTCATTTATTTGGTAGATTTTTTTAACATCTTTTCCTCTGATGGAAGATGTGGGTGACATGCCCTTTGAATGCTTGCATCTCCTCAGCTACATTTCTTTCACTCTGACAGAGGAGTAAGGTCTTGCCACAGGATTCTTGGTATGCACTTGGTATGCAACATTTTTATCTCGGGGATCTTCAAATGATTCACCTCAATCATCTCTGCTTCAAGTATTACAGAAGACCCTTCATCCTCTGTAAATAACTTGTACTCTCTGAAAGACTGTTAAGAGTTTCTTTTTATCCTTAGCCTTCAGGAAATTACCAAGCTATGACTCATTTGTCTTGCCCAGAAATTGCCCAAACCTTTTAATCAGCAGACTCAGACCTTTCATTTAGTTTGGGAAATTAATTACCTCTCTCTTTTCAATCTACTTAATCTGCAGATGTTGTCTTTGGTCCCTGAAAGATTTTTCATGTTCTACTGGAATCTTTATATTCCAGTGTTATTATTTTTAAAGTTATCGTTGTTCTCTAGTGGTTTGGTTTCATGTGCACCTCTTCTAAGAGCATTGCTGGACTTCTTAGGTATTATGGTGCTATTTTCTTTAGTCTGCTCTCTGGGCTCAACACCAGCCACAAGTGGTGGGTGTTTATCCCCATATCAAGGCCCTACAAGGAAAACTCTCATTCTCCAGTATTCTCATATTTTCCCATCTAAGAAGTAGAGAAAGAACTCAGTGCACCTACACAACTTCCCTCCCTCTCATCCAACAGGTTCCTGTGCCAGGATACCTACTGGTGCCCAGATATGGTACCTTCTTAAGATCACAGAAGGGGCAGTCTAGAGTTCACATACTTTCATGCACAGCTTTAAGAAAACAGCACGAGCCCCATTCAAGAAGTCATCTCAGACTTCCCTCAACAGACACACTGATTCAGCAGCAATTCATGGACAGATTTCCTCTGTGATAAATCTAGAAACTAACTGAAAGGCTCGTGGCCCCCAGGCGAACATGAAACCAGTCTCACTGAAACCAGTAGGAAAGTTCAGAACACTCTTTTGCCAGAATTCCAACTTCCAGCCATCATAATCCTACAAAGAAAAGCCCAGGACTGGATGGCTTCCCTGGTAAATTCCACCAAACATTTAAAGTAGAATTAATGCCAATCCTCTTCAAAGTCTTTCAAAAGATTGAAAAGGAGGGAACACTTCCATACTCATTTTATGAGGCCAGCAAAGACACCACACACACAAAAAAGAAAACTGCAGGCCAACATCCCTGATAAACATAGATGCAAAAATTCTCAACAAAATACCAGCAAATTGAATTCAACTGCTCATTTAAAGGATCATACACCATGACCAAGTGAAGTTTATTCCTGGGATGCAAAGATGGTTCAACATATGAAAATCCATTAATGTGATATACCTCATTAGCAGAATAAAGGATAATAATCACTTGATCATCTCAAGAAATATAACAAAAAGTTCCACCCTGGCTGGCAGCTCAATGATTAGAGCGGTGGCCTCACACTATTCGATGCCCTGTCGGTCAGGGGCACATGCCTGAGTTGCAGGTTCAATCCCTGGCCCCAGTTAGGGTGCATGTGGGAGGCAACCAGTCAATGTCTCTCTCTCACACCAATGTTTCTTTTTCTGTCTCTCCCCTTCCTCCCTTCTCTCCTACACTTTAAAAATCAATGGGAAAAATATCTTTGGGTGAGGATTAACAACAACAAAAAAAGTTTGACAAGTTCAACAAATTTTATTCATGATTAAAAAAAAACAACCAAACACCTCTTGCTGTGGCCAGTGTTGCTCAGTGGTTAGGCAGCGTCCTGGGCACCAAAAGGTTGCACATGCCCAAGTTGTGGGCTTGATCCCCAGTAGCACTGAACTGATTGGTGATATGTTCTCACATTGATGTTTCTCTTTCTCCCTCTCCCTTCATCTCTCTAAAAATCAACAAGAATATATTTTTAAAAAACTCTCAACAAACTAGGAACAGTAGTAAAGTACCCCAGTATAATAAAAGCACTATATGATAAGTCCACAGCTAGCATCATACTCAGTGGTGAAGAGCTACAAGCTTTTCCTTTAGATCAGGAACAAGGTAAGGATTCCTACTTTTGCCATTTCTATTCAACATAGTACTGGATGTCCTACCTAGAGCAAACAGATAAGAAAAATAAATACAAAGCATCCACATTGGAAAGAAAAAAAGTAAAATTGTCATTTTCAGAGAACATAATCTTAATATAAAAAAATCCTAAAGATTCCATAAAAATACTGTTAGAACTTGTCCAGCCAGCATGGCTCAGTGTTTGAGTGTTGACCCATGAACCAGGAGGTCACAGTTTGATTCCTGGCCAGGACACATACCCAGGATGTGGGCTTGATCCCCAGTAGGGGGCATACAGGAGGCAGCCAATGAATGATTCTTTCATCATTGATGTTTCTCTCTCTCTTCCTCTCTTAAATCAATAAAAAAAAATTAAAAAAAATACTGTTAGAATAAATGAATTCAGTAAAATTGTAGGATACAAAATCAACATACAAAAATCAGTTGTGTTTCTATACAGTAACAACAAACCATATAAAAAGGAAATTAGAAAAACAATCTCAATTACAGTAGCACTATAAAAATAAAATACTTAGGAATAAATTTAAAGTAGTGAAAGACATAAATAAAACATTGATTAAAGAAATCCATGAAAACACAAACAAAAGGAATGACTGTGGTCATGGGTTGCAAGATTTAATATTGTTAAAATGTCTATACTACCCAAATTTATCTGCAGATTCATTCCCAATCAAAATCCCAATGGCAGTTTTTACAGAAATAAAATAAAAACAATTCTAATTATATGGACCAGCAAAAGACCAAATCAATGAATAGCCAAATCAATCTTGAAAAGAATGAAGCTGGAGACATTATACTTCCTGATTTCAACTTATAAAGATACAGTAATCAAAATAGTATAGTTCTGGCATAAAGACAGACATATAGACTGATGTAATAGAATAAAGAACCCAGAAATAAATCCATACATATACAATCAGCTGATGTTTGACAAGGGTGCTAATAATACACAATGGGTAAAGGATAGTCTCTTCAACAGATAGTGTTGAGAAAACTGAATATAAATATGCAAAAGAAAGAAATTGGATCCTTACTTTTCACCATACACAAAAATAAACTCAAAATGGATTAAAGACTTAAACAGAAGATCTGAAACCATAAAACTCCTAGAAGAAACACAGTGGGAAAGCTTCCTGACATTGGTCTTGGTGATAATTTCATGGATCTGACACCAACAGCACAGGCAACAGCAGCAAAAACGGACAAGTGGGACTACATCAAATTAAAAAGCTGCTTTACAGCAAAATAAATAATCAACAGTGAAAAGGCCACATATGGAATGGGGAAAACTATATGAAAACCATATATGTGATAGGGATTCCTCCAAAATATGTAAGGAACTCCTATAACTCAATAGCAAAAATAACTAATAACTCAGTTTTAAAATGGGCTAAGGATTTGAATAGACATTTCTCCAGTGAAAACATACAAATGGCCAACAGGCATATGAAAAGATGCTTAATATCACTAATTATCAGGGAGATGCAAATCTAAATGACAATGAGATATCACTTCATACTTGTCAGGATGCCTATTATAAAAAACACAAGACAACAAGTGTTGGTGAGAATGTGGAGAAATGGGAGCCTTGTACACCAATGGTAGGACCATAAAATGTTGCAGCTACTATGAGAAACAGCACAAAGTTTCCTCAAACAATTAAAAATAGAACTATAATGTGACCCACCAATCCCACTTCTGGGTATTTATCCTAAAGAATGAAAATCAGGATCTCAAAGAGATATCTGCACTCCCATATTTACTGCAGTACTAGTCACAATAGCCAAGATGTGAAAACTCCCTAAATGTCCATTGACATATGAATAGATAAAAAAAATTCCACGTAATGGAATATTATTTAGTCTTTAAAAAGAAAGAAATTCTGCAGTTTGAGATATGCATAAGCCTTGAGGACATTATACCAAGTGAAATAAGCCAGTCATAAAAAGACAAATAGTACATGATTTCACTTATATGAGGTATCTAAAGTAGTCAAATTCATAGAATCAAAGAGTGGAATGGTGATTGCAGGGATTGGGGGAATGGGAACTTATGGGGAGTTAACTAATCAAAGGACATGATGTTTTAGTTAATCAAGATTAATATGGCCTGTCCAGAGTTGCTCAGTGGTAGAACATTGACCCATGAACCAGGAGGTCATGGTTCTATTCTTAGTCAGGGCACCTACTTGAGTTGTGGGCTTGATCCCCAGTAGGGGGCATGTCAGAGGCAGCCAATCAATGATTCTCATCATTGATGGTTCTATCTCTCTCCCTCTCCCTTCCTCTCTCTCTAAAATCAAGAAATTTTTTAAAGGAATATGTTCTAGAGATCTGTATGACATTGTGCCTATAGTCAACAATACTGTATAATATACTTAAAATTTTGTAAAGGAGATAGATCTCATGTTAAGTATTCTTACCATAATAAAATAAAATTTAGAAGAAAAAAGAAGTTTAAATGGCATATAAGAATAACTCATTTCTAATTGGTGGTTTTTGTTTTTGTTTTTGTTTTAGATAGGAAGAGAAGAAGGAAGGAAGGAAGGAAGGAAGGAAGGAAGGAAGGAAGGAAGGAAGGAAGGAAGGAAGGAAGGAAGGAAGGGGGGAGGGAGGGAGGGAGGGAGGGAGGGGGGAGGGAGGGGGGAGGGAGGGAGGGAGGGAGGGAGGGAGGGAGGGAGGGAGGGAGGGAGGGAGGGAGGAAGGAAGGAAGGAAGGAAGGAAGGAAGGAAGGAAGGAAGGAAGGAAGGGAGAGCCCAATATCACAGCAGTGCACATCTTTTAAAAGAAGAAGTCACCTCAGTTCAAGGTCTGTATCTGACCTGCGCTCCCCCTGTCCAGGGGCAGTCCTCCAGCGCCTGGCTTCTATCCGCTGGCTCTGCAGATGGACTTCCATCCTTTTCAGGCTTGATATTGGCAGGAATCCCTTTTGGTCCCTCCCACTTAGCCTCTGGAGAGGTGAAACAAATCTTATCTTGCTTGTCACTCTGGCTCCTAACCCCAGGAAGGAAAGGTCTTGGACTCTCAGGTCCCCAGTTCACCTTTCTTGCCAGTTCCCTATTCATCTCTGAGATGCAGAAATGATGGCTCCCCTACCTGGTCTCCAGCAAATCATGTTCTGGTCATTGCTCTCTCTGAACCCTCCATAAAATGCTAGACTGGGGACTGGATTCCTCTCTCATGAAGCTTGCACATTCTAGTATTCACCGCTTGCCCCGCCTTTGTTTTTAAACTTTGGAGCCGAGTGCCACTCTTAGCCATTTTCCATTTCATCAATTTGAATCCTTTCCCTGCCCTATTTTTTGACTTCCTGTACATCATCTTGAACATTCCTAACTGGCCCAAAATTTAGGATAAAAAGGTTCCCACTTAAAAAAAATTTTTTTTAATTCATTGGTTGATTCTTGTATGTGCCCTGACCAAGGGTGGAATAAACACACAACCATGGCATATCTGGGTGACTCTCTAACAAACTGACCTATCTAGCCAGGGCAGCAGTTCCCACCTTTGATGAAGAGGACATGGATGAATGCTAGCCAGATTTCAAAGGTATGATCACCTTGGACAAGTCGCTTAGCCATCGTGAACTTTGCTTTCTCATCCATGAAATGGTTTTAAGACTTGCCCTGCTCACTTCACAGGCTTATTATGGGGCTCAGATGACTTGAGAAAGTATGTTGAAAACTGAAGGCCTATACACGTATGCTTTGTTTTGTCCTTTCAAAAACAGTGGTTCAAGTTTCTTAAGTGAAGCTTTGCAGTATTAACTTACTTTTGTGGATTTAGCCATTTAAAGACACTCATAGAAGTTCTCTTCATATTTTTATTCAGTTTCTGAAAATCACTTTTTTATTTACTGAAGGCCATGATTCCAGGTGAAAAAGAAGCCTCCTCTCTGCAGTCTGACAAGGTCACAATTTAAAGTCTTACTAATGTTGGCATTTGCAGACCTGTCTCTGACATTGATCAGGTGGTCGATGTGGTAGACAGAGATGTGCTCCTTCCCTTTTTAAGAAGGAGTGGGGCCTTGACCTATTTGGAGCATCATCCTGTACACCGAAAGGCTATGGGTTTGATTTCCAGTCAGGTTGTGAGTTTAATCCCCAGTCGGGGCACCTATAGGAGGTAACTGATTGATCTCTCTCTCTCTTCCACTCTTTCTTTAAAAAAATCAATAAACATATCCTTGGGTGAGGATTAAAAATAATAATAATAATTTGGAAGTATTCCAATTGAAAAAAAAAGAATTTTCTGCCCAGCAGCAGAGTGTGAAGTCAAGGTGTGCCTCAGCTTCAAGAGCCACCTGGCCCAAGGTAACACCTTTCTGGGGACAACCCACATCTGCCCTGTGACTGAGTGAGACTAGCATGAAAGCCCAGCCACTCCGGCTGACACAGAACACTGATGGGCAATACTCAACCCACAGCTCCCCAGTATTTGGGCTGAGGCTTTGCAGGACTGCACTGAATTGGACTTCTGCCTCTGCCTAGTCCTTCTTCCGCCTTCTTTGTTCACAGGTGCTGACCCTAATAAACATCTTGCACCCCAAATTCCATCTCAGTATCTGTGGCAGAGAACCCAACCTGTGACAGTTGTCTATGAGAAGCTAGAAGGGCCGCATATGTGAGGTGAGTGGGAAGGGGTACGTTTATTGCAAACAAAGGAAACACAGTATGGAAGGAGTAGTGGAAAATTGAAATAACACTTCTCTACAACCTTGGACAGCTCCGTGTCTAACAATAACTATGATAGGTGGAAAGCTGTTGTTACATGCCCAACTTAGACCAACTCTCATAAGGGAAGCAATATCATCGTCTTATTCTCAACCCTAGAGATAACCTGATTTGGAGCTCTCACCTTGAAGCAAGGCTGCTCTCTCAGAAAATGCAAATACCTGCCGGGTGTTACACAGAAACCCCTGCAGGTATCAGGATTTGCCAAATCATTTAAATGTTAGTCGTGGTTCTATTTTTCAATTACCTTTGAATGTGCAGTGAAAGACAAGGTGGCATGTTCTAGAACTTAGAGTTTTCTAATTTCATTTAGAAAGGTGGGTTTAATGGCTGAAATTTAGCTTGGTGACAGTCAGAGATCATACAAAGTTTCTATAGTGACAGAAGCCACTGCAAATCCTGGCAATAAAAGGTAATCTTTGAAAATGAAAGTCTGTCATCCACTAATCCAGTCCCCTTCTTACACTCCTGCCCGCCGCCCCCCCCGCCAACATACACATACACACTTAAAACTGTTCACTGGCTTCCCGTTGACCTCACAATAAAGACCCCAATCCTATGAGGTCCCACCTACAGAGTCTGACCCCTAACTCTGTCTCCAGCCTCATTTCATTCCCTTCTCTTCTCTGATCCCCATTCTCTCTATGCTGTACCCACATTGGCTTTCTTATGACCCCTAAAATAAGCCATAGTGCATCCTACCATAGGGCCTTGCACATGCTGTCCCCTCTGCCCACCACTCTTCCACCCACACCTCCGCCTCTTTGACAGCTACTCATCTTTTTCCAGCTCAAGCATCATTAGTTCCTCAGGAAAGCCTTCCTTGACCCCACACCTCACATCTAGGACAGGTTCTTCGGTGATGAGATCTCACAGAATCACGCTCCTTTCCTTCAGGGCATTTATCTCATCTCATTTAGAATTATACCTCATGTCTGTGATTACTTGGTCACTTTCATCTCCCACTTAGATTATAAGCTTCAGGAAGGCAGGAATGGTGCCTGGTTTTGCTCTCCATTCTATTCCTAGCTCCTAGCACAGTTCTTGGCAGACAGTAAGCACCCAGTTTGTTGAATAAATGGATGGATGAATGAATGAGTTTGTAAACAAAGAAAACAAATTGCTGGCTTTGGTTGGTTGGCTTGAAATTTCTTGAGGTTAAAATGTAGAAATGGGGAGTTAAAACCAGAAGTAGTTGGGTAGAAGATGTAGATGGTGGTGACCATTAGAGAGACTTTCTCCCTAACCACTGGCAAGAGGGAAGGGTGGGTGGGGAAGTAGCAAAGCACCATCAGAAGTCATAGCATAGCTGCGAACCTCATCACAGAGGACCAAATAAAAATACCAAGGACTGAGAGTAAATGAAAATTATTCACTTCACAATTAGGAAGAAATGTTGTAGAATTCAAGTTGGAATATATATTGAATTGGACTTCATTCTCCCGGTCCCTAAAGTTAACCAGCTGGAATCATTTTTTAAGGCGCATCCTATTTAACCTTTGGAAATGGAGAATCTGCCTCTTAATGGAAAAACTACTTCTCATTGTAAAGATTGTACACAATGTTCTTGGCCTCTTTGGTCTCTAGAAAAGGGAAGTTATATATCTCCCCATGTCCTCACTGTATCTTAAACCCCCCTATGTCAACAAAACAGGACAGATTAATAGCTAACTTTAAAAACTAATAATAATAAGTAGAAAGTATCAGCCCATCCTGAGAAATACTAGGCAGGGCAGGCTAGGTAGATGTATCTGCCTCTCAAGAAGTGGAGGGGGACTTAAGAAGTTAGAGATTGAAGGGGCCACTGTATTCAGACAACAGTCCAAGTTTACCATGCAATCTGAAGTTCTGTTCCTGAATAAGCATCCGTTTCATTCAGTTTCTGAAAATCACTTTTTTATTTACTGAAAGGCGTAATTCCAGGTGAAAAGAAGCTTTCTCTCTGCAGTCTGACAAGGTCACAATTTAAAGTCCATAGTGTTGGGATCAGGTGGTCAATGTGGTAGACAGGGATGTGCTCCCTCCCCTCTCTTGGCATCCTAAGGCTGGATGACACACGGTAAAGGTATATGGCAGTTCTTCCATTAGGTCACAGTGAGCTAGAGTTGGGAGGAACTGGACCCAATTGTCTATATCATCTCCCTCCCCTTCTAGTCATCATGTCCCTATAGTTGGGGTCCTTCATGATCCACTTGGACTTGCATGCTTTCTTCCTAATTGCTCCTCATCCTGATGGTTTTCTAAGAATACTGAAGGTAGACAGTGTCCCCATTAAAAGTCAGGAATCCAGACCTTGACACAGAACTTCTGAGATATAATTTCAGTGTTCTTGTACTTCCTCAGAGGCTCTGTCCTGAAGCACACTGGTGAGCAGTGGGCAAGAAGTATGAGATTGCTCTTCTGTGCAAAAAATACATAAAAATAAAAAATAAAATCCACCTACAGGAATTGGAATGTACATCTTTGGGGAGGAGATGGTTACAGAACCCTTGCCATTAAGTCGTAAGGTGTTTGCTTCCCCGTCGTCCTACTGGTTCCCTCTGTGCTGCAACAGCTGTGACCCCCTTTGCTAGAGAAAGTCCTTTCTCCTTGACAGCTCCAGCTGGCTCCATGGACCACCTCCTCCTCTGAGACAATGGGCTTTGGTGTGGGGGGTCCTCCTGCAGGCCCTGGGGCCATGGAGCACCAGAACCATTCTGGGGAAAGCTGAGAAAGACAGAGAGCAAAGAGGCTGAGAAGTGACTCTGCTTTTGTGGGATAGTAGCCTTTGAGGCACAGCAGGCATCTGAGCTGACAGGAAAGGGAGGTTGTGCCCCCTCAAGCAAGGCAGGCTAAGTAAGGCTCAGAAAGGGCCTGGCTCGAGTCCCAGCCCTTCAGCCAGAAAGCATCTTGGAATCAGTCCAGAGTTGTCCTGGGACAGGCACATGCCCCCCACACCCTCTTCCCCAAGTGGCAGACTGGGATTAGAACCAGGTCTCTTGATTCCTCCCTTGATTGTTCTCTCATCATCTTGCCACATCCCAGGTATGGGTTTCATGGGAGAGTTCTTGACCTGTCAAATCCTGGAAATCTCCTTGCACAGATGACTGGACAGGCAAGGCTGGGTTTTCTTGTTTCTGACCAGTGGCCTTCTTAACCCTCTAATGTCAACTGTCTCAGTCTCTATCCATGCCCTTCATTGAAAAGATCTGGTGGGGTCATCAGGGGCTCTTCCCGGTCCTGTGATGGTGGAAGGAGTGACAGGCAGCCTGGACTCTGCCCAGCAACAGATCTTTCAGGGACAGTGGACATGTGCTTTGGCGTCGGGGCATGCTGATCTTTTTCAAAGAGGGCAGTGTAGGGGAACAGAGGGAAGAATCCAGTGACTTCTTGGTCACAGAAATTCCTGCTCTCCCCCTCAGACTGACCCTGCAATATCGACGGGCTGGGCAGCTGGAAAAGGAGGGAGAGGCGGGTTTCCTGGTTTCCTTGGCCAGCGCCCGGTACATGAGCCCTTTCTACCCCTCCTTCGCGGGCTGTCCCCACTGGCTCCTCTCCCCCTTTGCACACCTCTGCCCGCCGGTCCCTCCGGCTGCTCGGGCGCCACTGCTACTGTCCCCACACCCGCCCCGCCAGCCGGACCAAAGGGCGGCGTGACTCACTGCGCTGCCACCAGCCCACGGCTGGCCCGTGGCGTATAAAGGCTGCCCCGGCGCGAGGCCGCCCAGCCCTGTCCGCCCGCCCGAGGTGTGCAGAGCATGGCCCGGAGCGCGGAGCGAGGCTGCGGGGGCGCGGGCTGGGGGCTGCGCGGCGCCCTAGCCGCCGTGGCGCTGCTCTCAGCACTCAATGCTGCGGGCACGGTGTTTGCCCTGTGCCAGTGGCGCGGGCTGAGCGCGGCGCTGCGGGCGCTGGAGGCGCAGCGGGGCCGGGAGCAGCGCGAGGACGGCGTCCTGCGCGCCTTCCTGGAGGAGTTGAGTCGCGCGCCGCGCCGGGCGCCCCCGCCACCCCGAGACCCCGCGGGCGCCGCGCGCAACAAGCGCAGCCACAGCGGGGAGCCCGTGCCGCACCTCCGCGCCGAGAGCCAGGACATGTTGATGATGATGACCTACTCCATGGTGCCGGTAGGCGGGGCTCGGGCCCCGTGGCACCCCTGGCAGGGTGGGCGGCGGGCAGTGTGGGAAAGAGCCCGAACGCCCTCTCCCCCGCTGGCCAGAGGGCGGGACGCTGTGCTGCAAAGGCCCTGAGGATGTCTCTGGGGTCAGTGTTAAATGGGGAAGGGTCGTCGCTGAGTCTGCAGATAAATGAGGGGTGTAGGAAGTGTTTGTAAGAGCCTGCTTTCCTTTCTAACTTTGGACAAAAGTGTTCACCTTCCGGTGTGAAGGGAGCCACCGCAGTCCAGGGCTCTGCCTGTGCTACGCCCTGGGCCGCCTGAGAGCAGGCAGGCCCCGGTTCTGAGAGTGCAGACTTCTTCAACCAAGGGATTCTTTTCCTGGCATAATCTAGTGATCTGGTTTTTCACCTGCCTCGGCCCGTCCCGTGTCATGAGATTGCTGACCCAATTGTCTCTGTTTAAGTGAAAACAGCCCTAATTTTACCAACAACCTAGGGCCTTGATGCTGAGAAAGTGCTCTAAGCATAAAACTGTTTTCTTAAAACCAGCGCCAAAGCTGCGGCTCTAATATGGACTCCAGGGAGTCTCTGAACTCCAGAAATTGCTTGCAGGTGGTGCATCAGGGAGAGGCTGTAGCTTTTCATTATCTTTCCAAAGCGGCTCCGTTGCACTCCCCCTCAAAAGGTTTAAGAAACACTGCTCTAAGGAGAGTCTTTAAAGCAAAGCCCCAATTTTTCCCAGTTTTAAGTTTCTTTAATTTTGCTGATTTTAACTCAGTAATTATCTAACAATTACAAGTAGATCACATTGCTGTTCCCCATTCCATTGTATTATCCATTACAACACCGAGGTCTTATTTCACTTTATAATTACAAAGATTTCAGTTCTGTCACCTCAAGTCAAGTGTGAGGAATAGTTTGGAATCCTAGGTATTTGAAGATCAATCCACTTAATGCTCCTGTTATCACAGAATCTTTTAAGCTTTTAAATATGTTATATGAACAGAAATGCTTTTAAACCACATGGAAGTACTACACACTACACACACGTCTTTTGAGAGGTCAGATTTTTCCATTCCTGGCTTCATTTTTTTTAAACCCATAAATATTTAAAAATCTGGGCCCAAGCAAGAAACTTCAAAAATAGACCTCTGTAAAATGAAGAACTACCATTAGGGGAATTTGCTCTTTCTCTTGTCTCTCTACTGTGAGTTTTGATGTGTTTTTTTATTTGAAACCCTCCAAGAGGATGCATCTGAGCATCATCATTTTATATTTTTAATCCTGCTTTTAAGGTAGAGATTTATGTATCCAAATTGTAGCCTGTCCAGTCACTAACTCAAGAACATAGACTCATTTCTGTGTCAATCTGAAAGCTAAATTTAACTACCATCACCTGTTCTATTACAGGTCCGAGAGCAGGAACATCACCTCTGTCAGGCTGAGAAATGGGCGTGCTTTGTCCTTAGAGTCAATGAGGGAATTTCCATGCAGTCCAGGCAGCGGTTGCCAACCAGTGGTCCGAAAGGTTGACGACCGCTGGTCCAGGGAAGGCAACCATCATATTGCTGGCTTTCCTCTTGGGAGTAGTTCTCAAATAGTAGGCGCATTAAAAATGATTCCATGGCTCTACCCTCAGACATATCCTATCTAATAAAGAGGGAATATGCTAATTGGCCATCACTCCATCACAAAGATGGCTGCACCCACAGCTGAGGCCAAGTTCCCATAAGGAGCCTTAACAAGCAATCAGCAGGGACCTGAGGCTACACCCTCCCTCCGGCCCCCATGGGGTTTGACAGGGGACCTCAGGCTTCGCCCCCCAACCTGGCAGGGCTTGACAGGGGACCTCAGGCCATGGCCCTCACCCTAGTGTCAGGCTGGGGGACCTCAGGCCATACCCCCCGACCCAATGCCAGGCCAGGGGACCTCAGGCTGCACCCCCCAACCCAGTGCCAGGCCAGGGGACCTGAGGCCATACCCCTGGCCCAGCGGGGCTTGACTGGGGACCTCAAGGTGCGCTTCCCATCCTGGTGCTGGGCTAGGGGACCTCAGGCTCCTCCCCCCGCCCCAGCACCAGGCCAGGGGACCTCAGACAACACCCCCACCTGGCGGGGCTTGACAGGGGACCTCAGGCCGTGTCCCCCACCCAGCGGGACTTGATGGGGGACCTGAGGCTGTGCCCCCTCCCAGTGCTGGGCCAGCGGACCTAAGGCTGCGCCTCCCCTGCCTGGCAGGGCTCGCAGGAGACCTCAGGCCATGTCCCCCACCCAGCAGGGCTTGACAGGGGATCTCAGCCATGTCCCTCACCTGGTGGGGCTTGATGGAGGACCTCAAGGCATACCCCCTGCCCCGGTCTGGGCTGGGGGACCTCAGGCCATGCCCCCATCCTGGTGCTGGGCCAGGGGACCTGAGGCTATGTCCCCTGCCCAGCAGGGCTTGACAAGGGTGGGACTGGCCAGGTCTGGATCTAGCCCAGTGGGGGGGAGGGGCGGCCGGGTCTGGGTCTCACACGATTTTGAGGTGCATGTGGGTGGGCAGGGACTTGACTCAGGGTCCCGTGATGTGCCCCAGACTCTGACAGGAGGAAGGTTTTCATATACATTTTACTAATTTTCTTTCATCTCTGACACTTCTATTATAAAGAAAGGGCAAATAGCAATATTAAAGTATTTCCTCTAATTAATCCCCTTTTAATGTGCACGAATTTCATGCACTGGGTCACTAGTAGAATTATAATTCCCCACCCTTCCACCCCCTCGGTGAGTTTGGTGCAGATGGCTCAGGTGCCACACTTTGAGAAACGCTACTCTAGACCACTGCTTCTCTAAACTTCAATGTGCATATGAATGTCTTAGGGGTCTTGTTAAAATGCTGATTCTGATTCAGAAGGTCTAAGTTGGGACTTAAGATTCTGCAGTTCTAACAAACTTCCACTGACACCAAGGCTGCTGGTCTGAGGACCACACTTGGAGTAGCTGGGTTCTAGAGCAGTGGTTGCACACTGAAGTCATATGGGGGGCTTTAAACATGACTGATGCATAGACTTCACCCCTAGAGATTCTGAACTAATTGTTAAGGGTGCTGCGTGGGGGTGGGTGCCCACTCCCCAGCAGGAAGAACCTGGACATGCCTTCCTGATGGCAGAGCTGTCTTAGCATCTCACTTTCACTGGGTCTCCCTTGAGGCCTCTCCTTCAGGCAGAGGAACCAGTTTTATTACTGAGAAGCCCTTTACTTTTTTTCCCCCCTGACATCTCCCTCTTCACCTTTACAAATTTTTCTCATCTTTATTTTTCTTAGAACAGAGAATTATTGGGATAAGGAAACAATTTTAAAAAAAGAACTGTCCTAGGGCACCTCTAGTAGAAAAAGTTGCTAAGAGAACTATTTAGTCCCCAGCATGACAGAAGTGTACACACTTCTTAAGGCTGAAGTTTACACCTTCCCCGCCCTTTTATACAGCACCAGTAGGTCTTCAATGAGGGGGAGATCAGAGGTCCCCTCATTGAGGTCACCACCTGTCCTTAGAGATCTCAGAACAAAGAGGTAAGTTGTACGCAGATTAATATCATTTCAAAGTCCTCCAGAATAGCTCATTTATCCACGATGAGCCTCCTCAAGCTAACGGATAATTCAGAGTTCTGTGCTTTGGGCTGAAAGTACATGTACTCAGCATGGTGATTCTGGCCAGCACATTCTGACCAGAGACCGGTTGGCAGCTGTGAATGACTTTGTTACAAGGGCAATATAAGTAATTATTAAGTACACTTAGTTTGGTATAGGTAAACACATTACATCTTTAAAAGTAAGCGGGTGCTTTGGAGGAAAGTAATAAAAGGGGCCCCGGGAACCACTCAGCTAGATGAGTAATGGGAACTCCTATAGGAGATGCTGTTCTGCCTGGGCTCCACCCACCCACCTCTCTCTCACTTCTCCTCCCTTTAGCTGCTCTCTCTCATTCCATTCTCCAGGTCTCCTTACTGATGTTCTGGTAGCTTTATCATCCTGCCCAAAATCTAGGGTTCAGCACCTAGTAGGAAGAAAGTTTTACTCCTCACAGTGTGCACCTTAAGTTTTAAATGGATCAAAAATTTACATTTAAAAATAATGAAACTCTATGCTCAAAGTCACTGATCATTAGAGAGATGCAAATTAAAATGATAATGAGGTATCACCTCATACCTGTCAGAATGGCTACTATCAACAAATGACAAGTGCTGGCGAGGATATGGAGAAAAATGAACCCTAGTGCACTGCCGGTGGGAATGCAGACTGGTGCAGCCACTGTGGAGAACAGTATGGAGTTTCATCAAAAAAGTAAATATGGAACTGCCGTTTGACACAGTGACCCCACTTCTAGGAATATATCCTAAGAAACCTGAAGCACCAATCAGAAAGAATGTTTGCACCCCTATGTTCATAACAGCACAATTTACTATCGCTAAGATCTAGAAACAGCCCAAGTGCCCATCAGTAGATGAGTGGATAAAAAGGCTGTGGTACATTTATACCATGGAACACTTTGCAGCAGTGAAAAAGAATCTCTTACCTTTGAGGGAGCATGGAGGGACCTGGAGGGTATCATGCTAAGTGAAATAAGTCAGTCAGAGAAAGATGATCTCACTCATATGTGGAATCTAAAGAACCAAATAAACTGATGAAGGGAGTGGGTCCAGAGATTTGAAGCATGGAATAGAGTGCAGAATCTAGGAGAGAAGGCAGCAGAGGGTGAGTGGGTGGGAGGTAATCAACCAAGGACCTTGTATGCATACATGCATGGCCCATGGACACAGACAATGGGGCAGTGAGGTCCTGGGATGGGGGCAATGGTGGGGGGGAGAGTCAATGGGGGGGGGGGGAATGAGAGCTATGTAATACTTTCAACAATAAACAATTATTGTTTAAAAAATTAAAAAATAATGAAATTCTAAAATTACTAGAAGAAAAATGTGAGTAATTTCATTTTAAATCTTGAAATGGGGAAGAGCTTTCTTTCAAACTATAACTTGAAAGCCAGAAGCAAATAATAAATAAAATGTAACATTTAAAAAGCACACACAACAATAACAATACTTCTGTGTAGCAAATAAGAAAAAGAAACAAGCGCATGCCATAAACAAAGGCAAAGATAAATGACAACCTGGAAAATATATTTGCAGCTCATATCATAGATGCAGGGCTAATCTTCTGATACATATAAGCACTCCTACAAGATGATAAGAAAAAAAAAACAAGAAGATAAGTAAATCAGCAACAGAAATAGGAATCCAATAGGAAAATGGAACAGACAGTTCTCATGAAAAAAAAATCAAATGTCTCTTAAACACGTGAAAAAGAACTCTTGATTTAAAAATGCAAATTATAAGTGCCCTGAGTAATGTTTACCTGTCAAAATGACAAAACTACAAATGTTTGACAACACATTCTATTGAGGAAATAGACATACTTTGCATTGGGTTTGGGGTGCAAAATGGTGCAACCCTTGTAGAAGGCAATTTGTCAATACCTGGAAAAATTACAAATACATTTATCCTCTGACCCAGCATTTTCACTTATGAGAATGTATCATGCATGGCAGACTTTACCACCTATGAAATGACATAAGCATATAGTCGTTCACTGCACAATATTTGTAAAAGCAAAAGACTTTTAACAACCTGTGCCCACCAGTGCAGGGCTAGTTGAATAAATTGACCTATATCCCCACTGGGACACCAGGTAGCTGTGAAACAGGGACGAGGAAATCCTCTCTGTATGGCTGCCGGAACAATCCCCAGGGCATACATCCTTTAAGTGAAGAGAGCAAGGCAGAGAAAAGTATATGTTGTATTACTTTGGGTAAGGAAGAAGAGGAAAGATAAATGAAGAAATTAACAAAAGTGCTTACTTAGGGAGGGTGGGAATGAGCCTTTCACTGTATAGTTTTGCATATTATTTTGACTTTTGAACCATATGATTGTGTTACTTTTTTGGAGTGAAAGGCCATAAGCACAAGGTTACATGGCAGCTGCCACCAGGCTGTGGGATAATAGTGTGTAGGCACTGCCACCTGAAGTCATGTGCTCTACTTTGCCCTTGCCGAGTGGCTCAGTTGGTTGGAGTGTTGTCCCATACACCAGAGGGTTGCAGGTTTGATTCCCAGTCAGGCACATACCTAAGTTGTAGGTTCAATCCTTGTGGGAGGCAACCAATCATTCATTCTCTCGCTCCTCCCCTCTCTTCTCCCCTCCCCTCCCCTCCCCTCCCCTCCCCTCCCCTCCCCTCCTCTCCCCTCCCCTCCCCTCCCCTCTCTGGAATTAGTAAACAAAAAGCATACCCTCGTGTGAGGATTTTAAAATAAAGTTAAAAAAAAAAAAAAAGAGAAGCTCTTGCTGATTGTTGCCATGTAAGAACTAGAGCTCAGTGTGCCTGATCCTTTGATTTTTTTTTTTTCAAGAAAAGTTAAAAAAAAAAATCAAATAAAATCTTGACTTTTTATGTGAACTTGCTTGGCTTTTAAATATTGACAAAAATTTCCCCCAAAATGTTTTTAATTGACTGACAGTGTTGGCTAAACAACACTCACATTGTTAGGGGCCATGTTAGGGCTTCCAAGCTTAGTTTGCAGCAGTCTCATCTTACAGTCTCATGAATGATTTTGAACAAACATGGCTTCATTTAGCTCAAGCACAACTCCATGCCACCCAGTTATTCCCAACCAGATTCCAGTAGGACAGTAGTAGTGGTGCCATCGTTGCTGTTGATTGATGAGTGGAGATGGCTTTTTTGTCTTTGGTTTGGTTTGGCTTTTGTGTGTGTTTTTTTTGGCTTTTTCTAAAAATCAACTCCACCTTCAATGGATGGAGATTTCCCTTCACTGTGGTTTTTCAAAAGCATGTGCTACAATTCTGAGGGTGGTTCTCAAGGAGGAGATTCCAGTTGTGTTAAGCAGTAACTCATGATTGTAACAAACAGCTTTACACGATAACTGCTATGAGGTACACGTGTATGGATCTATACATTATCTTGTTCAAAGGGGGAGGGGAAATCATATTACCCATAGTCACAGCTCCTGTTTGCATGGATGCTATAGTTTCTTGAAGGCTGTGCCAGGGCTTACCTCCCTTTCCCACCCCATGGACTGGGTCACTTCCAGATAGTGTAAAAGCTGAGGACTTAGAACTTGGGTCAGCATATTATGGCCTATGGGCCAAATCCAGCCTGCTGCTGGTTTTTTGTTCAGCCCACAAAGTTATGGTTTTCACATTTAATGGTTAGGGGGAAAATATCAAAAGAATAATATTTCATAACTTAACCATAAATGAAGTTTTATTGGCACACAACCATGCCCATGTGTTTACGTATTGTCTGTGGCTACTTTCACATGAAACAGCAGAATTGAGTAATTGCAACAGAGACCATATGGCCCGCAAAGCCTAAACTATTTTCTGTCTGGTCCATTACAGTAAACGGTTGTCCATTAGAACAGAGGGGCACTAGGGGTCATTCCTTTGGAGAGCCCAGCTACTAAATCAGGACTGTTCTAGCATTGGTTAACCCTGGGTTTTACGACCTCCCCGAAGGAGACAGAGCTGACTTCAGAGTGGGGCTACACTCTGGAGGGAGGCTGGCTTCCCCAGTCAGTTGCAGTCAATGTTAGGACAGCGTGAACCAGCCATGAATCCCATAGCTAGACCTTGTCTCAGACCTCATCTGTTCTCTTCAGTTGAAGGGGAGAAATGTATAACCCATAGGTCCTACAGGATGGAGTGGCACTGATGAGAAATCAGGTATAGCGGGACAAAAAAAAGACGGGACTGCCCAAACCATAGACCCAAATGCAGAGCCTGGGAGGGGAAGCTCATAGCAGCCTTTCTCATAGCAGCATGTGCACATGGGCACTTGGGATGTCACACCTGTCACTGTGTGGGTGGTTTCCAAGTCAGAAGCTATTTTTGGTGTCAATGAAGGGTGGGGGTGAACTGGAAGCTGCATCTCTGCTAAGATCATGTCTCGTGTTGGTACTGTGGACATACCATAAACCTAACTGGTGTATCAGGTCATGGCGGTATGTGAGGAAGACAGGAGAGAGCTGGCTCTTTAGCACTTGTTTCAGATACTTGCTTCATCAACACAAATTCTGCACACATGCCAATAAAACATTCAATGTAGATATATGGTTGTCATGACTCTCTAAGAATATATGTAAGGAACAAGTGGATCAAGACTGAGCATCTGGATCTATGAGAGCAGGGCAGTTGTACTGACCACATGGATGGCATTAAACGATTTGGACCTGTTCCCAGATGCTGGAGCTGTTAACACACCCCTAGACTCTTTCTAGCCAAAACAGCAGGGGTGAGAGCAGTAGGAACAAGCCTTAAACCTGAGCAGGATGGATCTTCAAGGGCCTGATGAATCACCTCCTCTTTATCTGCTGGATCCCTACCTCTTCTCCAACCTTCATTGCCACTGTGCCAGGGATAAAAAGGGTTTTCCCCTTTGGAACCGAAAACAAATGCCCCACTTGAGAAGTGCCACTCCACTCTGGGAAGACAGCAGAACCCCGTAGACCAGCCCTTCACTTAGTGGCTCTGGCCAGTAGACCACAGGCTGAGAGGTCCTTGGACAGAGGGCCCTTTCTGGGTGAGTTCCAGAACAACTCAGATCATGGGTCTTCCAGTGCCAAGGGGTTGTTCATCTCCTGATTGCCCTTGTCCCAGGATCTCTCTCTGGGGGGTCCAGGGTTATCCCCATGTGGTGCTGCGGCTGCCTTCAGCCATTGTGTCCCTGCCCTTAACTTGAAGAACCTGGGAGTCTTTCTTCACTGTTAGGTCCCAACCAAATTCTCTCTACCTGATGCTTCCCTGAGGTACGTTGTGGTAGTGAGCAGCGTGTCCCCGGGGAGGGGGTGGTCAGGAGAATTCACATTCTGGGCTCACAGCTCATTAGCTGGGTGACCTTGGCAAGTCTTTTAACTTCTCCAAGCCTCTGTTTCCTCATCTCTAAGATTGAGATAATAGTGCACCTCATAGAGTTGTTAGGAGTTTTAAGGGAAATGCTGCTGGTAAAGTATAAGAGCCTGCTCTAGTCAGGTTCCCAATAAGTGTTCATTGTTGCTGGTAAGGTTAATCACACTTATCACTGGCCCTTCTTGCCCCATGTTCTCCGCATTTTATTTCTGGGTTTATTCTTTATCTGGAACCCCTCAGAATGCCAAGTTGTCTGTTCATGTGTGCTTCTATCAGCTGCTGCTTTGTGATAATATTTGGCTTCTTCAAGCCTAGATCAGCATTACACCAACCTAAATTATCTTGTCATTGAAAACAAAAGAGTTAGCCTTGATATGGCAACAGGGCTTCTTCGTCTGTCCTGGATTTCCTGGGCAACCACCCCTGTGCATGGCCACTGGTGACGAAGGTTGACACCCACTAACAGAGTCATCTTGACCCCAATTCTGACTGGCTCCACTGTTGTTAAATTTTGTTCATTTCTATTTGATGGCAGTCCTAAAAGAAAAGTTTCGGATGCTTTTATTTGGAAAATTGACAAAATATAAGTGGGAGGTGGAGCAAAAACAATTTTTAAGAGAGGAGAACAATTTACTTTACAGGGCTGGAAGAGCAAAGAATCTCATGTTCTCCAGGATATGGTTACTGTGTGGAAACCATCAGCAGTCTTTAGATCTGATAAAACAGTTATCTGCTGGGGAGAGGGGGGATGGGGGGGGGGGGGAGAGACATTCCTTTTTCGATGACATTCCTCAAACTCCCATCCCCTTCCCCCAAAAAGAAATCCTTGTCCAAATCGAGTTGACATTCAAGCTTAATTTACATGCATTTTATCTACAGACTAAAGGTCATGTTGTGTGAAACAAGCTGAAGCTTTTAGGTTGTGATTCTGCTACAAAGGGAGCATTTTCAGCCCATCAGTTGCTTTTATGTAGCTCTTTGGGTTTTAACAGCTCTGTATTTTAAGAAGATATAATTTACTTCTAGTTTAACTAAAGTTCAAGACACAATTTTCTTTACTGAAAGGTGGAGTTGAAACAACAAGGCCAACTAAAGATCATTTAAAATGCAATTTGTGGAGATTGTTCTGATTGCAGTAGATAAAGTAACCCCTTTGTCTGCCACTGAGAAAAAGTTTCTTGTGCTCACCCAAGTGCTGGGAACTTTGGAGACCCTGCCTGGGCTGTTTGTAAAAACTGTGAAGCACTTGGGAACATGTTGTGGGTAATTGTACCCAGCCTAAAATGATGAGCTGGCAACTACAAAGTCATTCCTGTTTTTTGGTAACACTAGTGGGTGAGTGTTGGAGTCTGGAATCCTTTTCACTCAAAGGCAAAAAAGAAAAAAAAAAAAGTCCTTTTCATATATGCAGCACTTGAGGACCTTGGAACCAATCCCTCTGAACAGGAAGACCTATAGAGGAAAGTGAGATGTGTGATGAGTATGAGGGCAGTCAAGGAGAGAAAACCAATTCTCACTAAAGTGATGAAGGAAGATTTCACAGAGGAGATGAAACTTGAAATGGGCAATGTTGGGTTGGTGAGATCTGAGCAGGCAAGGAGGGCGAATCATTCCAAGCACAAGTAATAAGTTGAGCCAAGATCTAGGGACTGGAATGAAAACTGTACAGTGCTAGAAGAGCAAGAGGTCAAGCAGGCCTTCCTGCGCTGGGAAGTGTGTGTGTGGCTCGGGGGAGGGGGGGGGCGGGGGGGGGGGGGGGGCGCGGCAGGGGAGGGGAGACTAAGATTGTCTGGGTGAGAGAGAGCCTTGAATTTGCACTTTTGAGAAATGAATGTGATGGACAATTAAGTATTGTAGACCCTTTGCCAGGGGGAGTCTTGAGAAAAGTGGTTTTATAGGAATGATTTGGTGATGTAATGGAGGAAAGAATGGATAGGGGAGAGGCCAGAGGCAAGACGAAAATTAGAAAGCTATTGCATTAGTCCAGGCAATAAATAACTTGTCTGGCTAAGGGGGTGACATCAGAAATGGAGAAGAAGGTATATATACTCAAAATATCAAGAGAGAAGAATGAATTGATCTTGGTAACTACAAAATAAGAAGGAGAAATGGTCTATCTGGTCCAGACCCATCCAACACTGAGACGGGTGGTGGCACCAGGGCCGAAAATGAGGAAACACAGAAGGGGGTTAGTTTGGAAGTGAGGATGCTGAATTTGAGACTGAATATGAAATGAAAAGAAAGAAAAAAGAGGGGAGGGAAGTTGAGGAATTAGAGTACTCAGGGAGAGGAGAACATTCTGCTTCTAAGAAGAACTCTGTTTGCTTCATGAATGAGGTCTTTGCAAGTCTAAAAAAATAAAGGCAGACCCCAAAGCCTTTATAATGAATGCTGGAATCATATGGTATATGTTAACTTGGGACCCCTCTCTTAGCTGTGTGACCTTTAACAGGTCACTCAACCTCTCTGTGTCTCTCAGTTCCCTCATTCTTAAGAGAGCATTGATAGCAGTGTCTACCTTAGGTGTTATCATAAGGATTCAATTCAATAATCCATTAAAAGCCCTTAGCATGTTTCCTAGAACTCAGTATGTGTTAACTTATTATTACTGATATTTTAGTATTTCTCAAATGCATCCTTTCTGTGATTCAGGGAATTTTGGAGTCTTATACTAAAAACAATGGAGATGGGATCAATAGAACTTGCCAGAGAAAGGTAGATGCTAGGATGATGACTCTAAAGTTTGGTGACTGGGGAAATGCACAGACCTCTAAAAAGAATGTTGTTTCCCAGATAGTTGTTTTTCTGGTTGATGGGTCCAAAAGGAAATATATATATATATATATATATATATATATATATATATATATATATATGACATCAGATTTAGGAAAGTTATTTACAGTAATCATAATTTGCAAATAGTTTTATGTATGCCCGATGTGAACTCATGCATTCATTCTTTCATTGACCAAATCTTTTGGGAGCCCATATGAATGGCATGTTTGCCAGACCAATGGTCCCATCCAGCCAGTGTAATCATGCTAGCAGCATCAACAGTTATTTTGTGGGTGAGCAACTCACCCTAAGGACCTCCTCCAAATGTTTTCTGGATTAACCACTCATAGCTCTTCCCTGTGCTGAGGGAGGAAGGGGCTGAGTGGGGAGTAGGTTGACAGGCGTCTTCACTAATGTTTTTGCTATGTACAAAGAATGCCACAGGGCAGAGTTTGGGGATAATGGTTTAATTCTTTGTCCATTCCCCCAACATCAGACAACTTACTTAACTATGATTTATGTACACTTTTCTGACTATAAGGTGAGGATAAGAATGCTTAGATAAGAATCAGAAATTCTCTAAAGATGCTTGTTGAAGGGAACAGTGTGGGCACAAAATGTTGTTATTAACAGTTAGTGAAAGTTTATTCCAGGAACACTCCTGCTTCAGAAAACTGCATTAGAGGCCTGGGGGAGACAAGTGATTCTCAGCTCACTTCAAAACACTCATCTCTTTCTCCCTAACTCCTTCTGCACTTACTTTTCTGTATCGCACAACTAAAACCCTGTCTCTGTACAGTGTGGGTCTCTAATTTGTCACCTTTAGTCACCTTGTCGCTTTAAATATAGCTCATCGTTCTTTGCTGTGCCCCTAGTGAGATATTTGATGACAACCTCTTCACAAATGAATTCATCCACAACTCAACAAGTGCAAATATAAACTAAGCCCACTTTCTGAATCCGATTTCTCGACATGCTAAGAGTTTTTAACTTACTTCCTCAGAATTCATGCCACCCACGAAATGGGAGATGGTGTCAGGTATTGGAAAGACTGATTTAGGTGCCTTCTCTGTCAGAAATTCATTCATTCATTCAACACAGTTTCAGGCATTATTGTGGGTACAAGAGAAACAGTATGAATAATGCATACAAATCCCCATCCTCTTAGACTTTTTTAAAAAATATGTTTTTGTTGATTTTTAGAGAGAGAGGAAGGGAGAGGGAGAGAGAAGCAGAAACATCTATGAGAGATAAACATTGATCTACTGCCTCCTGCACGCCCCTACTGGTAATCGAACTGCAACCTCTTGGGGCATGGGATGATGCTCAGTCAACTGAGCCACACTGGGCATCATCCTCTTAGACTTCATGTTTTTTCAAGGAGCGGGGAGAGGGCCAGACGTAAACCAAAGTAAATTACCTACAATATTAGAAGGACATAGAGTTATGCAGAATAATGAGATAGGGATGAGGTTTAAAGAGAGGGAAGGGAAGATGCAATTATGTCATTTGAGTGGGGAAGGCCTCGCTGAGAAAGTGATATTTGAGGAAAAACTTGGAGGAGGAAGTGAGCCAAGCAGATATCTGGGGAAGGGACTAGTGAATGCAAAGGCTCTGTGGTGGGATTGTGTCTGGGGAGCTCAAGAAACAGCAAGGAGACTGGAGCAGAGTAGGTGGGAGGGAGTAGTAGGAAAGGAGATCAGAAAGATAATTGTGGGGAGGAGGAACAAGGGAACCAGTTCATGTAGGACCTTGTAAGCTGTTGTAACGATATTGGCCTTTATGGGGAGTCTTTAAAGGATTTTAGGCAGAGAAGTAACATGATCTGATGCGCCTTTTCAAAGAATCATTATGCTGAGACTAGATTGTGTGGAGCACTGGAAGCAGAAAGGCCATTAGCATAGCTATTGCATTAATTCAGGTGAAAGACGATAGTAGGTCAGACCTGGGTGGTAGCAGCAGAGATGGTAAGAAGTGGACAGTGTCTAGATATGTCTGATGGTGGAGTAGATGGGATTTGCTGACAGCTTTAACATGAGGTGTGAGGTGAGGGGGAGGAATTAAATGACTTCAAGGTTAGTGGCCAAGCAATGGGAAGACAGAATTGTCATTCAGTGAGATGGCAGAACTGCAGGTGGAACAGGACTGAGGGGAGTGCCAGGAGTTCAGGGAGGGGCATCTTAACATTATTTCCATTAGATGTCCAAGGGAAGCTGTTGAAGAGACAGCTGCATACCAGAGTCTGGGATCAGGTCCTGGTTGGAAGTGTACCAGGAAACAGGACAAATGCTAAACTTGAGAATACTCATTCCCTGGATACAGGGAGGCTCTAACCAAGAGTCAGTCTACTCCTTATTAAACCCAAACTTTTTTTTAAAACTCTTTTAAAAACAAATTAAGTCAATTAACTGAATTGTGAGCCTTTGGTGTCAGAGATTTTGTCTTACTTTTATTTTTTTAATATATTTTTATTGATTTCAGAGAGGAAGGGAGAGAGAGATAGAAATATCAATGAGAGAGAATCATTGATCGGCTGCCTCCTGCAGCCTCCTCTCCCCCTACCCCCACCCCCCCACTTGGGGGATCAAGCACCACAACCCGGGCCTGTGCCCTGTCTGGCAATTGAATTGTGACCTTCTGGTTCATAGGTCAATGCTCAACCACTGAGTCACACCAGCCAGGCTATCCTGCCTTTATAAGCACAGGGTCCAGCTTATGAAGTGTTTGCTGATGAATAAATAAATATTTCTAAATCAGTCAGAAATATCTTGTAAAGGAGTTCAAAGGAAACCTTTCACCAAATAGGCCACATATAAGTCAATATAACATGCTCAGTGCCTGTTCTGGGCAGTGTGGGTGCATCTGTGGGTGAGGAGGAGGAGCAACAGCCCCCAAGGAATGTATTGGCTAGTGGGAGGGAAAAGACAAATCCTCAAACATGTCCGACACAACGAAAAGGATAATAGGATCTTAAGAGAAGTAAGAATAAAACATCCAGTGGGCGATCAGGAAAGGTTTCAAGAAGGAGGCGGCATTTGAGCCATGCCTGGAAGGATGGGCAGATTTTAGAAGCAAGGGCTGGAGCAGGGAAGAAGGCAGTTGAATGGCAAATATTTCATTTTAACTGGAGCATGATACAAGTAGACATAAAAATATCTGAAAAGTCATCCTTGGCCATGTGGCTAGTTGGTCCCATACACCGAAAGGTCACGGGTTTGATTCCTGGTTAGGGCACATAGCCAGGTTGCAGGCTTGATCCTGGTCAGGTGCAGATGGGATGCAGGAGGCAACCAATTGATGTTTCTCTCTCTCCCTCTTCCTTCCACTCTCTATCTCCAAAATCAATAAAAGCATGTCCTCGGGTGAGGATTAAAAAAAAAAAAATGTCTGAAAAGTCTTTGCCTCCATTCTTGAATTTTATTTTGAGTTTAGAATTGGAAATGTTTCCAGAAATGCTCCTAAGATTTCCCCTTTATTGCATGTCTGAAGCAGTTTTATTATGATATGCCTTAGCATCATTTTCTTCATGTTTCTTGTGCTTGGGTTTTATTGATCTTTTTGGAGATACAGATTTATGGTTTTCATTAAATTATGAAAAGATGCCTAGCTGGTATTGCTCAGTGGTTGATTGTTGACCCTGGAACCTAGAGGTCCACAGATCAATTCCCCATCAAGACACATGCTTGGGTTGTGGTCCCGATTCCCAGTGGGGGGCATACAGGAGGCAGCTGATCAATGATATTTCTCCCTCATCAATGTTTCTATCTTTCTATTCCTCTCCCTTCCTCTCTCTCTCTAAAAAAAAAAAAAAAAAAATTGGGGGGAAAGTTTGTATTGGGCTTCTTGAAGCTGTCCTACAGCTCACTGATAATCTGTTTACTTTTTAATCTTTTTTCCTCCATATGTTTCATTTTGGCTTAATGGCTGCAGTACAGCTCGCTAATCTTCTGCAGGGCCCAAACTGTTCTTAGTCCCATTCAGTATCCTCTTCACCTCAGACACTGTAATCTTCATCTCTAGAAATTTAAATTCAGTGTTTTTATATTTTTTATGTTTCTATTTAACATGTTCAATCTTGCCTCTAGCTTCTTGAACATTTGGCATACAGTTTGAATAGCTATTTTATTGTCTCTGTCTACAAATTCCTTTATATAGGTCATTTCTAGGTGGGTTTCAATTGACTGATCTTTTCCCTTCATTATGGGTTGTGATTCCCTGCTTCTTTGCAGGCCTGGTAATTTTCTATTGGGTGCTAGACATTGTGAATTTTACTTTGTCCCGTACTATTGCTCAATTGAACACCTTCTAATTGCCAAGGGGAAGAAACATAGCCTGGGGTAAGTTCCACATGGCTGACCAACCTACAAATGGCTCATTCCAACCTCATACCAAAAAGGTCCAACTGTCTAACACTGGAGTAATAAATCAAAGGAAATACAAAAAGAACAGAAGGTAAATCCAGAAATATCAGGAAAGGAGGGTGGCCATTTCTCCTGCCTAACAACAGATGAAGAATTTACTCATTCACAGCTTATTATGTGGAAGGCTCTGGGCTATTCGATGCAGTTATAAAAATAACTAAATTGTATTCTTCCCTTGCCTTAAATCTTAGATTAGTGAGGCATAAACAAGTAATCAGGCAATGGCAGAAGTGCCCCAATGGGGGAGGCCCGGATGCTGTGGGACCACATAGGACACTAACCCAGGACAGGAGGAAACACTTCTGGGAAAGTGACACCTAAGCTACAACTTAGGATGGCACATGATGTGAGAGAATGGCTAGGAGTTTTATAGCTTTTTTTCTGATTGTGAGTGTGTCCTTTATAGTAAGTTAGAAAATACAGAAAAGTATAAACATTATGATTTTTAAATCATTTTGCAAATTAGTCGATGTGGCATGGTAACTTATGGAGAAGCTACCCTATGATCCTTTTTACTTTGTTATTTTAAACTTATAAAAAATCATCAGGAAAAGGACATAAGGATCCCCATCTCTTTAGTCAGGGCTCAGTTCTCAAGGTCTGAGCTTACAGGGAGCTTTCTGGGAAAGGCGGGGAAGGGGTGAGAGAGAAAATGCAGAACCTGGACGATGCCAGAACAGGCTCTTATTTTGATGGCACAGGTAGAACTTGTCAAAGTGTGGGTAGGGCCATCTACATCAAGAAGACTTGGGAGAAACTGTTTAAAAAGCTGCTGTCTGGGCTCCACACTGGGTCTCCTGCATCAGAACTGATGGAGGCTGAGCCTGGGAATCTGTGTGTAAATTGCTCCCTAGGCGATTCTAATACACTCTAACTTGGAGAATCACAAGCCTGGAATTTAGCCAGATTGGGTGGAAGAAGGGATTAGAGCAAGCATGTCAAACTCACGGCCTGCGGGCCGCATGCCTTGTTTATTTGGCTCATGTTAACCTTTGAGTTAGACATGCTTGGATTAGAGGGTTGGTAGTTCGAGGTTTAAAAGAGGAGGGCTGGTAACCCTGACAGTTGGACCTCTCACAGCAGAGAGGGGGCTGCAGGTGTTTGATTATGGTGAGGGTAAAGTTCTTTTCATATTTATTGGTAACTTGAAATTTTTCATTGTGTGAGTTTGGTTCATTCATGTCTTAGCTTATTTTTTAATTTTTAAAAATATTTTTCTTACTAATTTATAAATAACCTTTTATAGGAAAGTTATTAGGGTTTTTTTGTGTATTACACATGTAGCCATATTTCCCCCTTAATTAAGTTTATAACATTTATTGAGAACTTACAACTCACCAGATGCTATGCTAAGACCTTTAGATATATATATGTCAAAACTGTCTTTACCTCTCAGGTGGGCACCATTATCATCATTATTGTCATTCCCATTTTACAGACAGGTCACTGAGGCTTAGAGAGGTTAAGCATCCTGTTCAAGGTCCCAGAGCCAGCGAGTGAAGGAATTAGGAATCAGAGCAGATAGCACGTGTCTGACTCCAAAGCCCATGTTCTTCGGCCTTGGGTGTTATGTCCCTTTTACTTTTGTTTCTAGGCCTTTTCATGTTTATACATTTTCATGTCATCAAATCTATAAAGCCTTTCCTCTATGGATTCTTCTTTTGCTTCCTTGCTTAGAATGTTCTTTCCTATCTCAAGATCTCAAGATCCAATAGTCACCTATTGTCTCAGGGTTACACATCATTTCATTTGAAAGCTATTCCATTGCATTAATATGTGTTTAAAATATATACACATACTAGTACTTTCCCCTTTAAGAAGCAATTGTCCAGAATAAGTTGTAAAATTGCTGGACTCAAAAATAGGCAATTTGCAACATAACAACTTCTTAAAAGTAAAGTGCAGACAAGGATTTGAGATTAGTAACTTGATATTTGGCTGCTATTTTTCTTTTTTATGACGGGGGAGAACTGTCTCAGATGGACACAGCATGACCAAATAAAATATCATGCTGTCTCCGTGTTATCTCCTGGAGGGAGAACGACCCCAGCACCAAAGGTGGTGGAGGCTGCATCCCAAGCCTCCTCGGAGAGTGATCCCATGGGATTGGTGCCTGAGCTGGGTCAGTCAGTCAGTGCCAGCAGGAGTCCTTGCTGCCCATGACTCTCATCAGGAGGAGCAGCAAAAGGAGTGGCCATTCCCAAGGTGCAGCCCAGAGGTAGCTGCCTGCACTGCAGATGGAATAAGGCTAAGACCCTGGGGCTTGCTGGCACTTGAGGAGCTCCTGGTGGGAGACGGGAAAGGCTAGGAAGGAGGTTACAGTGACCAACTGCAGTTTATATTTAGTGGGTTAGGACACTTACTGGTTTGTATCTGATTATTTCTACAAATCCTACTGTGTTACATTTTTAATTCAGTTGATAACCTGATCTGGTAATTGGACTTTGGCTAAATGCCTTTGTAAAATAGTGTGAATTGGTTTTCAAAGAGCAGAATTAGCTGATTTATATTCAAATCATGAAACAACATACGAAATGGTTTTTACAAGGACTCACTCCTTTACTCCTCACATTTGTTGCTGGGGTATTGCCATGGGTCCTATTTTGTCAAGGGCTGGGGCGCTCGTGCAGGGTCCTGGGCAGTGCAGTAGCAACACCAGGCACCTGCCTCCCCTCTTTGCCCCGGGTCAGGCTTGAAGCACATCTAGGGGAGAACATACTCCTTTCAGGACTTCTGTCCTACATTTTTGGATGTCCCCAGTGTTAATAAATGCCAGGCTGGGCAGTTCCTAATCCCAGCTGTAAGTAATTTTGCTGGAGACCTTGGGTGAGGGCATTTGCTGGAACTGCCCCTCTGCATCTGGGATTGTTGAGGAGTCCTGAGCCCAGACAGACCGGCTGCCTCAGTGTCTGTGACTTCCCAGCCTTTGCGTGCAAGGCTCATGGGTGGACTCCAAACCAACCCTCATTAACTATTTGCTCAGCACTTCATTAGTGAACCCAGGCCATGGCTGAGGCAGGTTGAGAAGGAGAGCTCTGCAGGCTGCACTCAGCTCCAGCAATGCTGTTCAGCCCATGGAACCTACTCAGCCTTAGGGATGAATAGTCTGATCCCTGCTCCTTGCAGGGCAGGTTGGCCTCCACCTCCATCCTAACCCACTTAGCAGAGCAAGAGGAGCTAATGAATACCATGTTTCCCCCATGGTATGGCTTTTTCAGTGATGTGTGAGTCTCCTTTAGCCAGTCTTGGCCTGGCTGAACCAACCTGGCCAGTCCTGGGTCCAGAACTCCTGCAGGTGCCTCCCAAGAGAGCGTGGAAGGTGTGTGTTATTCCCCCACAGGCCAAGGGCAATCCATGGTTCTGGTTTTATATTAATGTTGGTGTGGGGCAGGAGGAGGACAGCCCTGTGTCAAGGTCCCTAATAGGAGAACCCAATCATCTCCAAGCTCCTGTTTTCTAGGGATTAGTGGAGCGTCTGCCAAAGTGAAACTTTCGTAAGCAAACAGGCACAAAGAGAAACACGTAACCAACCACCTGCTAGATACTCAGCTCCCACACACATTACTACAGGTCAGAAGGGAACATTGTTGATTGAGGAACACATTTCCCACCCAGTGGAGTGACTAATCAGTAGTGAAGTATTTATTGAGTACCTACTGTGTGCTTGATGGCATTCTAAGGGGGGGGGGGGGGCGCGGGGGAAAGGAATGGATCAGTGAAAGGGGCAAACAGAAAAAGGATGAAATAGTCCCTACCAATAAAAGCCTATCTGGTTAGAAGCCAAAGTAATGCACTAAATGTGTGCCAACCCCCAGCCACAGGGGTGCTGCTGGGCCCAGGAGGGGGCGGTCAGTGGGAATCAGGATTTTGGGGGAAGGCTGGGCAGGACTCAGCTGGGCTCTGAGGATCCCAAGAAGGATGAACCCACAAGAGGATTCGGCCCCAGGCTGTTGATGTGGGGTGACCTGGGCTGGCTCACTTGAGCTGACAAATGCCTGGACCTTGGCTGATCTTCCTGTCGGGCCCCAGAACTTCACTAACATACAAGACAATCCCCATTTACTGTTGGGGTTTGCAGATTGTTGTCACCATGTCTTGGCCCCAGTGTGAATTCCTGCCTTTCCAAGGGATGAGCTGACCCCAGCCAGCTTCAGACCCTCCTGAGGAACTCCTCTAACACCTGTAGTCTATAGCGGGGCCACCACATCTGTAAGCCCATCTCTGCAGTACAAAGAATCTCAGTCAATGGCAGGCTGATTATCAGCTCCCTAGGGCTGTTTCTAAAAGATCATTTGCATGCATATAATAATATTAATTTGCATAATTAAGGAGAGTCATCAAGACTATTCAACTATCTCAGAAAAATGGAATTGAAGTTACAAAACAGGTCAGATCTGAAAGGTAACTTAGAATTGAAATAGTGTCCCAGCTAGCAGACAGCAGGGAGCCTATGCTTGGGAGCTTCAGGGGAGCCTGCTGGCGCTGTTTTAACCACTGCAGACCAGCCAAGCTGGCGATAGTGGGGCAGAGTGGGCAGGTTCGCTCCCTTACTTTCTCATGAATCAGTCCTGAGAGTAAAATGCTACAGGAAGGGAGTTCTAGAGGGCAACCAGCCTGTTACCAAGAGGTTTTATGTTCAGGTGAACAGTGGCAGCTCATTGCACTTAGCTCTATTCATTCTAATGAGAGAGAAATACGTTTGATTAAACCTTTCACTTTTGCACAGAAAAGATTTCTCAAAACTGACGCATTTTCAGTTAGTAACAATCTAATATTCCATTCATATTCAAGTTAAACTAAAGCAAACATTAGTATCTCTCATTGAATTCAGGCTATTTGTTTTGCTAAGGCTGGACAGTCTGGGAAAGTAAATGTGGGGGGAAAGTAATACTCAGCTCTGGGAGCTGGGGATGAGCCCCGACGAACTACTCCACTCGTTTTCTTCAGACCTCAGTTTTCTCATCCCTGTTCCCCCGACTCTAAGTCTCTGGGCGTTCCTCCCCATCTCCTCCCTCTCTCCCCAGTGGAAGCACCGTTTGAAATCATCTGTCTAGTTTAGTGGTCGGCAAACTTTGGCTCTGTTGACTAATGAGTTTACCGACCATGGGTCTAGTCTAACCTTCTCATTTTACAGATAAGTAAGTAAGGCCAAGCCCCACTCCTGCTCACCCAGAGTAGCTCCATTTTTGTGTTTTATATTTTGGGGTTTGGCCATTTATGTGGGAAAAAGAAAACTCTCATGACTAATAATGAACAATTTGAAAATCACTAGACTAGACAACTGTTCTAGTTCTTTCCATATTTATTTGCCTAGAAGCAACAGAGATCTAAGTTATTCTGAGTGATGGGGGTAATTGTGAAGGCGAGATATGTGGGTTCCCATGGAAAGCTGGGTAATTAGATTCACATAATGTTGTCGCTCTGAATTACTCAAAACGCCACAAAGGAAAAATTACCAAAGTAAAACCCTAACCCATCTGTTAAAACTATATAAACTAAGAAGCAAAAATCTTCTTTGTATCCTTAGTCTCAGTCTCCAGGAGAAAAAAAATCTCAGTGCATGGTTTGGTTCGTGACTCTCCCAACTTTTCTCTGTGATTATCCAGACATATCTAGATATTCTCGTCAATCAGAAAGTTGTATTGTGTTATGTGGCCTGTGCTGTACCTTGCTTTTATTACTTGACAGTATGTGAAGACTGTTTTTCCAGATTAGTACATTTAGATCTACATCATTTATTTTTCTCCATTTAACAAATATCTATTGATGAACATTTAAGTTGTTTGCATGCTTTTATATCATAACTAGAGGTCCAGTGCACAAAATTCATGCACTGCACCCTCTCCAATCTGGGACCCCTTGGGCAGATGTCCAACTTTCTCATGAATCAGTCCTGAGAGTAAAATGCTACAGGAAGGGAGTTCTAGAGGGCAACCAGCCTGTTACCAAGAGGTTTTATGAGTGATGGGGGTAATTGTGAAGGCAAGATATGTGGGTTCCCAGTATGTATGCATTTGTTTTATTACTCATCTTTTTATGGAAAGCTGGGTCATTAGGTTCACATAATGCTGTCGCTCTGAATTACTCAAAACATCACAAAGGAAAAATTACCGAAGTAAAACCCTAACCCATCTGTTAAAACTATATAAACTAAGAAGCAAAAATCTTCTTTGTATCCTTAGTCTCAGTCTCCAGGAGAAAAAAAATCTCAGTGGGATCGGGCCTAAACTGGCAGTTGGACATCCCTCTCACAATCTGGTTCTGCTGGCTCCCAACTGCTCACCTGCCTACCAGCCTGATAACCCCCTAAACACTCCCCTGCCAGCCCAATCGCCCCCAACTGTCCTCCCCTGCCAGCTTGGTCCCCCCAACTGCCCTCCCCTGCCAGCCTGGTTCTCCCAACTGCCCTCCCCTGCTGGCCTGGTCCCCCCCATTTGCCCTCCCCTACCGGCCTGGTCGCCCCCAACTGCCCTCCCCTGCTGGCCTGATCACCGACAACTACCTTCCCCTGCCGGCCATCTTGTGGTGGCCATCTTTGACCACATGGGGGCGGCCATATTGTACAAGGGTGTGAGGGTCAATTTGCATATTACCTCTTTGTTATATAGGATGTTGCCGTGAGCATTCTTGTCCAGATATCTTTATATACTCTTCCTACAAAGGAAATTCCTAATTCATAGCATTTTCTTTCTAATAGAAACTGCCAAATTATGTCCAATGTCTTCTTAGTTAGATTTAAAGTCAGCTCATGCCATCTAAAGCCAGATTAGCAGGAAGTCCATTATTTTTCTCCAGGGGCCCCTTCCTTGCCTGTGAATTGTCCATGAATCCCATGAGTGCTACTAATCCAGTGAGACCAGTTCTATGTTCAGCGAGGAATCAGAAGGGTCTGGTCAGGCCACTGGCAGGACCCATTCTGGCTCTTTTCTCCCATCACTAGCATGCATTGTTGATGCTGACAAGTCCCCTACAGTTTGGTGTCCTTGTCCACTGCTGCATTGGCCTTTTCATTGGGAGGATGACCCTTACCCGCCACAGCCTTCCTTCCGAGGAGACAATTCCAGCTCCTCCGTGACATGCTGACCAAGGGTGCGCTAAGCCTGAGCTCTCGGGGATGCTGTTCTTTCTGTTGCACTCAGGGGGCAGCTGTTGTTCCCACAGAATGTGTCCTCCAAGCTCATGTAGCTGGGTTGGGAGGACTTCCCACCAGAGCTATGGACCTTTCCTATGCCTCACCCACCCTCTTCCCAACACTGTCGGATTCTCATATCGGAAACCCAGGTTAACGACTGGTCATCGCCTCCTCTCAAGGTACGCTCTCCCTGGGAGACCACTGATGTACTTTCTGACTTGAACCTTGTCTGCCCCATGAAGTTCTGGGCCTGGAATCAGGCACTGTTCTCTGCACAGGAGATACAGACAAAAGTTCTCTTGCTCTCTTAAGGCTTCCATTATTTGGAGAGCAGGGATAGGTAATAAATGAATGTATACATAGATAAGACAATATGGGATAATGGTAAGTGCCACAAAGAGAAAAATCGGGTGAAGTGATGGGGCTACTTTCAGTTGGGGTGTCAAGGAAAGCCTCCTGGCGAGCTGGCATTTATTTTAACTGAGGCCTCAGTAAAGATGTGGGCACAGCATACTGGGCACGGCAAAGACCATCCCATGGGAATGGCCAATGTGACTTGTGTGGGGGAGGGGGATGGCCTCCCATCAGGGCCACCTTACAAATGGATCATGCCAGCACCCCCAGACAATGAGCTCTAAAGCCTCTCCCAGCTTGCCCCATTCTCCAATCCTAAATCAAGATTCAGGAAGCCCTCTATGCCAACTGTGACTCCTTAATTTGACAATGTAGGTTTTGTAACTTTCAATTTGGATTTTCTTCTTTTCATCCCAATTCTTAATCACTATTATCAGGAAAATAAATGTTTCTGACTTTCATGCATTCACCTCTTCATACCTACGTTTCCCCTTGATACAATCTTATACAGCCCACAATTGTTAAAAGAATATTCCCAAGTAATAATCCCCAGTGAAGAGTAACACAATTTCCTGGTAAATATCTAAATTGACATTCACCATATAAATGAAGTCAAAAGGTCAGGAAATGAAATCTTCATCTTTTTTTTTTTTTTCTTTTTTAACAGAACCTGGGCCTACACCAGACCCGTATGAGTATAAAAGAGAAAGACTAATTTTCCCTATTGATTTTCCATTGTCTGACACCTCCCCATCTGCTGTAATCCCCCAGGCAACAAATGAAGCATTGTAAAATCTTTAATGTTCTTCTCAATGGGCAATTATACATTTTTTATAATAAATTTTGTCAGTGGTGCAGCTGATTACATTCATTTATGAAAATGACTAAAAACAATGAATCAAAATTTTTTCTGTCTGGTTCCTTTGAGATAATCATCAGAGCCATAATAAAAAGTGTAGCAGACCTGGAGCTGAGCCCATCTCTTCTGTGAGCCAGCGTGTGACCTTGAGTAAATGAGGCGACCTCTCTGAGCCTCTGTGTTCTTATCTGTATGAAAGGGAAAGTAGCAGGGCCCACGCTGCTTTAGCTGGAGTTGTTGGAGTGGGAGGGTGTGTTCTGTGAAGGGGCACCTGCATGTTCCCAGTCCTTAAGGTGGGGGCAGTATGTACGCATTTGTTTTATTACTCATCTTTAAATTATTCTTGCACATTCTATACATCTGTGATGTGTGTGATATATTTCACAGTAGATTTCTAAGGCAGTCAATAAATACTGTTGACAGACTACAAAAAGTTAACGCAGACCGAGTTTTCCTCTGGACCTCCTAGCAAACAGAATAAACCTAGACGGAAGACAAAACAATTTCCCCCTCAAATCAAAACATGTTCTTTCTAAAGAGATTAATTGAAAAAGTGAAGATTTTGAATAAAACAACAGGTTGTGTCATGCTCAGGACAGCTCCCTCCCACCTGGCCCTCCCTCCTCCTCACTTGAGGTTTCTATATTTCTCTCCAGAAATAGCCTGGAAAGCCAAAGATAAAGAGAGAATCTTGAAAGTGGCAAGGAGCAGGAAGCATATAGAAATAAAAAGACTAACAGAGCACATGTCACCCGAGGATATGTGCTTATTGGTTTTGAGAGAGAGAGAGAAAAACATCAATGTGAGAGAGAAATATTGATCGGTTGCCTCCCGTATGAGCGTAACTGGGAATGGAACGCACAACCTAGGTTTGTGCCCTGACTGGGAATCAAACCCACAACCTTTTGATGTACAGGACAACTCTCCAACCAACTGAACTACCTGGCCAGGGCTGCATCGCTTTTTTATGTAAATGGAAGTACATTACATATGCTGCTCTGTACTTTGCATTTTTTTATTTATCTTGGAGAGCTCACAATATCAGCCTTATGGATTGAAATTCTCCACCCCCTATCCCTGCAGTATTTCTTTGTACAGCTATGCTACACTTTAACCAGAGCTCGCTGATAAATATTTAGGTTGTTTTCAGTCTCTGCTCTTGCTCACATTTCTGCAACAACCATCTTTATGCTTACGTCTTCTCACACATATACTGTATGTGTGCATCTGTAGAGTAAATCCCAGAGTATATGGATGGATCAAAAGGTAGATTCATGTAAATTTTGGTAGCTATTGCCCAAATCCCTCCACAGAGGCAGAGTATCCCTTTACACTTCCATGAACAGGACACGAGAGCGCTGCTTTCCTAACATGCCTGTGACATGTGATCCTTAATCTTTACTTACAAACCTAAAAGGCAAAAATAGAATTCCATTGCTTGGATTTATTTCTTTAGCTCTAAGTGAAGATGAAGCTCTTTACTTTTTCTGAACTTCAAGTTTAGGTCCATTGCCCATTTTTCTTTTGGTTTCTTGTTCTTTTATGTGTTTCTTTGAAACAGCTCTTTATATACAAGCCCTTTGCAAGTGTTTTTCTAGGTTTGTGTTTCTCCTTTGTTATTGCTTGTAGTGTTTTGCCTCTGGTAACATTTTTAAGTATTACGTAGTCAAATGTATCAATTCAATCTCTCTCTATATATGTAGTATGGGGGTTGTTTTCTTCTTAGAAAAGTCTTTCCTCTTCTAATGCTATTATAAATATTTTCTCTATGTTTCCTCTAGTAACTTTACTAGTTTCTTTTTTACTTTAAAATTTTTTTATCAGTATCATTTAATTAACTTATTTAATGTAAGGAGTGAAGCAGGGATTCAGCTTCTATTTTCTCCTGGAATGTCTATCCAGCTGTGTCAACTTTATTTCTTAACTAGTAAGTTTTCTCCCCACAGCTTGAAAAGCCACATGATTTGGATCTAAAAAAAAAAAATGCTATATCTAGATATTGAAAATTCTTGGATGATAAATTAACTAAGTTCTTAGTACATTCAATGAATCGTCAAAACAACAGTATAAACAGAGTGGGCTTATCATGTGCTGGGTCTGTTCTAAATGAGTTGCATGTATTTGTTCATTTAATCTATGTAGCCATGCAATAAGGTAGGTGCTGTGAGCTTTATGTACAGACAAAGACACCGAAGCACAGAGAGGTTAAGTAACTTGTTTAAAGTCACAGTGGTATGAATGGCAAAGTCGTGCTTTGAACACAGGCAGTTTGACTTTAGAATCCATGCTTCTCTCCACATATTTCTGCTGCCTTTGTGAAATGGAAAACACTTTTGCGCATGCTTCCTACATGCTAGGCTCTGTTCTAAGAACTTCACACATAACACTTTTATGTAATCCTCACAACAATCCTAAGAAGTAAGCACTAATGCTCTCCCCATTTTACAGACAAGCAAACCAAGGCAGAGTGTAACTGGAGGACAGATAAAAAGGGAGGGGGAGCAGCATGTGGTGAGTCCACAGAAGGAGGAATTTTACTCTATCTTTAGAGCAGCAAGGAATCACAGGCCTGTTTGGATCAGGACGGACCCCATCAGATTGGGTTTTTGTGAAGTTCATTAGGAGCAATGTGGAGAATAGATGAGGGAAGGGGCTGCACAGTGGGTGTGGGAGACCCAGATGTCAGGCTAACACCTGGCTGCAATGTCACCCCCAGCCCCAGCTGCCATCCAGTGGTGAGTAGGCAGCATCCACATGGCCTGAGATAACTACCCTCTGGGGCTTATATTGTTTACATTTTCAGAGAAAACAAAAGTGTCCCTGCTCACCCAGCTTATAAGTGCTTGCTCCTAACCACTGAGCCTGTCGACCCTCTGTATTCAGGCCCGCAGATTGAGACCTTTAGATGCTGGGGGGCCGGCTTAGTATAGCCTTGAAAATTGAATTTGACAATTCCTTTACCATCCTCTGTCTCTCCAATAGAAATCAAGAAAATTCTATTGACATCGTTGATAGATGAGCTTCTGATATCAAATATCTTCAGATCTTTTAAAGATTTTTTTGTGTGTGTGTCTTAGGTTAACTTTTTTTTGGACATCTATATATTCTCCCAAAGTGAATTTTTATAATTGCTTTCTTCTTGTGTGAATAAAGGGCAAGCTCATGGCCCCCTGCCTGCTGTGCTGCTACTAATCACAGCCTCTCTCCCCCCGCAGATCCGCGTGATGGTGGACCTGTGCAACAGCACCAAGGGCATCTGCCTGACAGGTAGGCCGACCGCGCTCACCCCCAGCTGCCACGGCGCACAGGCATGCTAGCCAAGGGCTGGGCGAGGGAGCACCTAGTAACACTGTAGGTTATAAAAATACATGTTGGTTTACTTTTAGCAGATGTTTTTAATGGCATGAAAATCAATTGTCACATAATTATGAAAAATAATATTTTCAGTATTGCCATAGAAATATAGCCATGAAAAATAATGAGGTCTCGGGTAATTAGAAACGTGTGGTACCTTGAACCAGAGCCATGGATGTTTTCCTATTACCATTAGTTTTTTAAAAGGAAGAGAAATAAAAAGACCTCGCTAAGTGGTAGAGTTTCCTTACCAGAGAATAATGTTCTCTTACCAGAAATCATTATTTCCCTACATCATACACAAATGATACATATAACATGCATGGGAAGCTCTAGAAACAAACTGCTAATTAGTTGAGAAAGCACTTTTTCTGAAGTGTGGTCTGTGTGGTGCCTGCCGTGTGCTGGGTGGGACTGGCAGGGTCACACGCTGAACCCCTGCACTCAGTGATTCAAGGATGAATAGACAGGAGAGGGAATGAACCTCTGGGCAAGCCTTGTGACAAGGAGTGGCTGATGGATGGGGCAGAGGAGGAGGAGAGTGGTTTTGATATGCTTATCTACACCTGAGTCAGACAGAGTCCTGCATCTCACCTGAGGGGAGGGGTGCCTACCTCCTGCCTTCAGAAGCTGGGAGCAAGGAATTCATGCACACCCCCACCCCAGGATGGGCCATAGAGCCTGATTTCAGACATTGCATTTCCAAAGGGAATACACTACACTCTGAGGAAACAGGAAGAATCCTTTTCGCATTAAAAGTCTGTTATGGACTAAATGCATGCTCCCATGGACCTTACAGTATAACCAAGTCTTTGTAGGGCTCTGAAGCTTTGCTGGGCCCCCCAGGCTCTGGGGAGATCCCATTCATGCTTCACTTGCGCCCAGGGCTGCGCTGTGTCTACTGAGGAGTAAGAAACCTCACCTTTTTCGGCAGTATTCTCCCCAGTACCCACATTCCTGTGTGCAGGAGGCGCTCACTGGGAGTTTGTCGAATGACCTGGGGTTTCTGTGAGTATTAAATGGGGGTGTTGGGCTGCTAAGAAAGACACTTCCCCGAGGAACCCCAATCCAGTCTGACTCTCATTTGCTTGGTTTTGCCTCAGAGAGAAAAGCTGTAATCCTGTGGCTTCTTGGGAAATGCTAATTGAATTACTCAAGTCACATTTCAGCCCTCACAGAAAGTTAAATATCTTCAGAACAGCTTGGTCCTTTATTCTGAAGCTCTTGTGGCTTAAGCACCTTTCTTCCCTCTCCGGAAGTCCCTTTTCAGAGTTCCCTTGTGTGACCGTAATGAGCGCTGGGGAAATGCTCGGATGGATGGAATTACAGGCACAAAAGCCCTGTCGAGAGGCGCAGGAAAAACCTCTTTCTTTCTTATTTTTATAGTGACAGGAGGGCCATACTGTTCCGTGAATGTGTGAGGGGCTATTGAGACCACTTAGGGGAGATAGACACGGCGGGAGAGCACATCTGTACATCCCTTACAGGAGTGGTGCGGGAGGTTCTTCGGCACCTCAAAATGCTTTTCAAAGGCCACACCTTCCCCTTTCACACCAGCTTGAAATTGGGCCTCCTTTTACACAGAAAGCTCGTCTATTAAAACTTTGGTGTGAAAGGTACAAGTTACAACGTGAGGTGGTGCCTTGGCGGAGGCCAGGCTGCTTGGGTTGGGGGTGGGAAGGCCACAGGACACAGGACTGAATTGGCAACTTCAGGGGGAGGGGAGAGAGCTTTGGTGCCCCGGGGAGAGGTGGGCAGGCAGACCCTGGGCTCATAGCCCGGGAACAAGATCTAGCTTTGCACTGGGCTCATCTTTGATAAAGCAGGCACTTGTGAGGTGGGGCTCATCCGCTGTGACCATGGACCACTTTCCTGTTCCTTGTCCTGGGCTCAGCTGAGGTTGGTATGGGGACAAGGACGGGTGCCGGGTTTTGTGCAGCCTGGACCTCTCAGGTGAAGATGAGGGCAATTCAGTAGCTACAGTAGTAGGGGGTTTTGCTGGTGCCGAGTGTGTCAAACAACACGGGCTTTTCAGGCTGCATCTTACCCTTGAACCCAGATTTCCTTGGAACCCCAGAAGTATCTCTTCTGGGAGAACAGGGGGCTTAAAGAAGGCAGGTTCTTGGGTTATTCTTCACGTCCAGTGGTCTCCCCATAGGGTCTCGTTGGAAAAATCTCTAAGCCATCACATTGCTCAACTGCTTGTTAGAACAGATGCACAGACACGCTTCAAATCCAGTGTTCATTCTCCTCACAGCCAGTGACTCCAACCCAGTGATGACACTTGTCACCACTTCGTATCCTATGTCCAGGCAGACATCAGTAATGGATCACAGCTACTCTGAGCATGGCCTCCTATCATTCTATTCTGGTTCTCCGGAAAGCTGCTAATTGGTTAGAATAGACACCTGAAATAAAACCCATTTGCCATCCCTATGCTAATTTATTAAGGTTGCCATAGTTCAAAGTTGAAATGCACCAAACAGATGGGATTGGACCAAAGCTGCAGTTTATTTTTATTTCTTTTTATCGAATGTATTGGGGTGACATTGGTTAATAAAATCGTATAGGTTTCAAGTGTACAGTTCTAGAATACAAAGCCGCAGTTTAATGGGGGCATGTGAAGAAAGATACCTTTCCATGTCGGGTGGCTGAGCACTGGCCCAGGAGCCGGTGGCGGGTGGCTGCAGAGGGTGTACCAGCACTCAGAGGGGGAGCTGAGGCCTCACAGCTGCAGCCGGCGCAGCCCTTGCTAAATGGAGGACAGGCCATTCCTAGCCAGTGCAGTGGATCATGTCTCCTTCCGCAGGCCTCCCTGAGCAGACAGCCGAGCCAGGTGAGAGCTTGGGCCTGCTCAGGCCACCCTTCTGGAGAACCATGCATGCATGACTCCGGGAGGGAAGGGAGACCACACCTCCTTTGGCAGGGCTCCTGTCTGGCCCTGAAGTTGTGGCTGGCATGAATCCTGAGCCCCGGGGGAGGGGGGTTGTCCTTGCTGGGGTAAGAGTGAGAAAGGATCAGGACTCCAGACCTCAGCTCGCGGATGTGCTCCAGGCCTGGCAGCACCTGGATTATGAAGCTGCATCTTCCACTGGCTCTTCCTAAAGCAGGAGGAGAACCAGACCTCACTTTCTCAAATGTTTCCATTTAAGGGTTGTTGTTTTTTGCTTCTTTTTTCCCTTTATCAGCCAGACTTTGGGAAATGTGCAGCCACTTCCTTGGTCATTGCTGTGCTAAGCAGGTGCCTTGGGTCATGCAACACCTGTTCTGACACCGTGCCAGGGTGGAAGGAGAGGCTACTAGAGGGAAATTAGAGACGGGCACCTTCCACTGTGATTTGGAAGGACCTTGGAGGGAGGAGCGAGGTGGGCAGGTTCTCCAGATGCCTGTAGCTTTAGCCACAGACCGGTGCCTGTCCTTGAAGACAGGATTGAGCCATATACTTCCTTATCATTCATTGCCCATAACTGTGGTGCCCGTATTTCCTGTTGCAATTAAGATTCTTCAGTTTGCTAGTAGCAGGACCCCACTAGAGCATATTTGAGGGGAAAAGAGTGCGGGTTACAAATTGATGTATTTGCCCATGTTCTTGTAGCAAATTGTAATATCTCAGTGGCTTAGCTTATTTCTCAGTCCACAAAGTCCAGCAAGGTTCGGCTGACTCAAGGTAGTTCTGGTGACGGGGATCCAAGCTGCTGCCATTCTGTGGCTCCATCATTTCAGCGCGAGGTACCTCAGTTTCCCCCTAGGGCACCTTTGGTCCTCTAATAGGCAAGGCCTGGAAGTATCTCACCACCTGCACCCCATGGGTCCCACTGACCAGAACCCCACCATTCACATGGCCCCAGCCTCACCCCAGGAAGGCTAGGAAATGCGGTCTCTCTGTGGGTCCGGGAAGAGGACAGTGACCCTGAGCTCGGTGAGCATGAAGCTGGCTTCCCACGAGGGTAACTTGCAGAGAGCCTGGAGGACGGGATGGCAGCCAGGCCCCAGGAGGGTGGGACCAGGAATCCACACAGCTCCTCTCTCACCTCTGCTTCTCTCCACTTCCTTCTCTTCTCTCTGATGATGGATATTTTTGTTTACTGTGCATGGCCATTCACATACCTCTCTCTGGTTTGCAAACTGGGCTCATTGTGGGTCAGTGTTTGGTTTTAAGGAGAAAAAGAATCTAAGTGGCTCAGTTCCTATCAAGCATCCAGCCAGTTCGAATCCACTCTGCCTGGGAGTGCAGGTGGGGATGGTAGAGCTGCTGCGTCACTGCAGGGCCCAGCGCAGAATGAAAATGCAGGGGCCCTTGTTCAAAGGCAGGAAAAGGCTCCTCCTCTCTTCCAGCGTCTCACATGCAACCTGCTGTGGTGGGGCTTTTGTTGTTTGCTACTTGATGCCGGACCCCCTGAGGCATGGGTACTCACCTAGTGAGACAGACTCTCACAGGCACCAGGGCCCACCCTGTGGCTCAGCCTTCCCTGACTCATGCCCAGGGCCCCACTGGGATGGAAGGCAGCAGCAGTCGCTGCTGGGGGCTGGGGTGGAGAGTGGGGCGAACACACCACACCAGGGCAGGGAGCAGGCAGGAAACCGGTCCTGGGGATGCAGAGAGGCCAGGGAAGTAGCACCATATTCGAACCGAACTGAGGCCCCAAGTCCCTGGAACGTGCATCATCGTCCCCTCAGACTTCATTTACAAACCACAGATTCAAAGATAAAGTTAGAATTTCTAGATGGCTACCACTGCACATTATTCCCAAGCACAGGGCCCCTTCTGAGGTGGCAGGCCCTGGGGACCAGCCCACGCAGGATTCACAGGAAGGCTGCTGTCCACAGGTATTCCTAGAGGGTCTGGAACTCAGAGGAGAAAGGTCAGGAGCTGAGAAAACATCCTGAGAAGCAGTATTCTACATGCCATTTGGCACACATAAATAATGTGACTTTTGACATGATTATAATGCTGCATCCTTGCGGCTGCTTCCAGGTGTAAGGAGCCCTGGCAGCTGACTTGGCGTCCTGAAAAGACAGTGGCGGGGCTCGCCATCACTGGAGCTCTGTGCTTCTGTGCTCTCTCTCCTCTCCAGCAGCTTCAGGGCAGGGGCCCTGCTGGATGGCCCCCTACGTCTTCTTTCCTGGTGCCTTTTCTGTCACCTGCCTCCCCACAGATAGGGTGTGTACCCCATCCCTCTGCACCCCAAAATTAGGCTGACCCCAATTTTTACTCTTCCTCAAAACGAATAGCTCTCAACCTTTCTAGGATCAGGGACCCCTTCAAGGATCTGCTGATAATGATTGATTCTTTTCCAAGAAAATGTTCATATCAGGTGTGGGGTGGAGGGAGGAGACCCAGGACCATCTGCATCCCAGTCACCTGTCATGCTCGGTAAAAATTCAGGTTCCTGGGCCTCTATACCCAAAATGGATTAGAATCTCCGGATGGGACCCAGGTCGCTGCATTGTAACAAGCATTCCAGGCGATTCTGTGGACTCAAATGCCTAAGAACTGTAGCCATAGGGTATCCATGGATCTTTTGTCAGGAAACCCTAATCTAAGCACTTCACTCTAGTGACACCCTTGGCCATGGCTAATGTGTCCTAAACATATAGTTCCAGCTAGGACCTCTCTCCAGTAGTCCCACTGCCTGGAAATGATATGACTGTCCTAGGAACTTTGAAGCCTATTATATACAATTGGTCTTGTTTACCTCCTTCCCCCACCCACCCCTTACCAATCTGCACATCTGAATTTGACTCCATCTGCAGTCGGGAATTAGATTGATTGATTTCTTTGGACAACCATCCAGTGTGTGTGTGTGTGTGTGTGTGTGTGTGTGTGTGTGTGTGTGTGCGCGCCATCTTGCGGCAAAGTCATGTAGCACAGGCTACACTAATCCTAAAAATGTGGTGCCATTTTCCTCATATTGTTTTGGCCCAAGGTAGGACTATATGTATTGAAAGCATACCTTCAAACAGGTGTTCTTCCATGAGTCCCCATATATGTAAAATAGCCTCTCTCCATTAATATCCTAGGCCTTTTTTGGCCTCACACGGAACCTTGCTCATTCTGCTGAAATACCTCTGGAATGTCTAGCTTTCTCCACAACTCTACAGTCACCAACCACATTTATCCATCACCTCACCCCGAATTTTAACTACAAAGACTTTCTGGGTATTTTCTCTCCGTCCTTTCTTTTCCCTCTTTCTTTCTCTCTCTCGTCTTATTCCCAAGTTCTTTTCAACTTCCATCTATAGGGGAGATTTCAAATGCACTGATTTCCTGGTATCACCCCTCTCCCCTGCTTAATAACCTACTGTAGCTCCCTACTGCCTCACAGATACTGTCCACACCTCTTTGCTTGGCAATCAAGTGCTGCTGCCCCACATCAGCCTCATCTCCACATACCAGCTTGATCTATCTTCTTCCGTTCTCACCTTGAATCATACAAATTCCCACCTCTGTACTTTTGCTCCTTCATGGGATGTCCAGCCCTCACCCCTGCAGCCATCCCAGGCCCATTGTTTCTTCGGTGCCCCAGCTCCAGGCTCACCCTCTCTGGAGGACTCTCAGACAGCCATGTGCCCAGGTTGCCACAGCACCCCTTTGGGGTTTTGCTTCTCTGCAGCTCCCTCACATTTCATTGTGATTGCAAAGTATCTACCTTCCCCTGGTAGGTTGTCAACACAATAGACACAGGGGCCAAGCTTGCTGCTGCTTAGTGAATTTTGGTGCGCATAGTAGGTGCTTAGTAAATGGTGACCTTTCTGAAAGGTCACAGCTTGAATTTATGGAAGACCTTTCCCCTGTAGTACTGGTGATCACATGCAGCCTAGAGAACGGAAGGACCTCAGCTGCTCCCGCTACAGCTTCACTAGCTTGTCTGAGTGCTCACATAGAATAACTGATAAGAAGACTCTCCTATTTGGGAAAGCAAAATTCTTTTGTTAGATTATGTGTAAATGATCCATCTGAACACCCTTAGATTTTCTGGGTAATTACACACTAAGGAAACTATTTGCTACTTGATCTGGGCCCTCAATTCGTCCTGGGCTATTTCGTGCAACAAAATAGAGACCTGGGAGGTGAATCAGCTTCTGCTCTCAGCCCCCCTCAGTGGCCTAGCAGAGACACACTGACTGGCTGGAAGCACTTGGGACTGCTCTCGTGACAGCCAGACCTCAGCCCTGCAATGCCAGCACTTACCTGTGCCAGGGCTATAGTGCTTACCTGTATTGTCACCCAACCTCATTGAATTAAGTTGATTGCTTGAGAGATGACTGGTTTCTGAATCAATACAATTATTCTTGGTCCACTGAAACTTAAATATAAGTGGTTTTGGTTGGCAAATGTGTCTGTGCTGACTTGATTTTAAGAATCTTTTGAGTAAATATACTGAATTCTAAGTAAAAGGCATGGGGTGGTTCCTCACCAGTACATTCTAAGAGGGGGCAAATAATTTTGGGGTGTGGAGCTGGCTTTGCTTTCTTCCACCTATAGTTCACCATTTAAATTTCTTTTCCTATTCTAGGACCACCTGGCCCACCAGGTAAGAGACCATGGCTTATCCTAGTTCATAGGGGGAATATGGGTGGCTAACTCCCCAGGATCACTCAGAAGGGACTAAGGTGGGGAAGGGGGAAGATTCTAGAGCCAACTCCGACTATCACTGTGTCCCCGCTTCTCTCTGCCACAATCTTGAACTCTCCTGCCCCTCCCACTTGAGAACCTGCCTTCACCATCCCCCACCTGTCACTGCTCCAGGCCAGGGTAGCAAAGGAGGCGAAGGAAGGGAAGAAGTGGGAAGGATCCGGGAAAGGTGTCGATGCTGCCCAGTTTCACTGGCTACAGGGAATGACCTGAACTTCAGTGAAGAGATGTTTTTAACGTTTGTCTCCCGTGTTTGATGCAGGACCGCCAGGAGTTGGTGGACTACCAGGACACAACGGGTCGGATGGACAGCCTGGTCCCCAGGGCCCAAAGGGCGAAAAAGGAGCAAATGGAAAAAGAGGAAAAATTGGTATTTTGGCAGCTCTTTCATTATTTACCTTGTTGCTCATTTCTGTTACTGCATTTCGAATGGGCTAATGTGTGTGCAGTGGCTAGAAAGTATTGTATCTTTGCAGGCAAGGTTCGACTCTTGTCTGGAAGTTACTGTGTTTGGGGGGCCAAGGGTATTCTTGTTGGTACTGATGATAGTTTATCTCCCTGGGAGCTGCTTGCTCTGATGCAGACTGACAGATGGAAGGGGCGGGAGCCGGAGCATAGGGTGGGGCACGCCATGGGCTGTGTGCTGGCTGCATGTGTCACGCCCCAAGCCTCTCCAGGGTCAGTTCCTGCCTTGCCCTCTCACTGCCTTCTTCTGCCCAGAAACGTTGTGTTTGATTGAAAATCAGTTGTGTGATGTCAGCCTCTGAGTTTTCCTAGTAGAGGAATAGCTGGAATGATTTGAATGGACTAGTGGCATCCCGGCCTCCCTGAGCCTGCACTCGGGTTGTGGGGTCCCAGCTGTCAGGGCCTCCTGTCCAGGGGCCACAGGGTGGTGACAGAGATGTGGTGGCCTCTCCGGGAGACTGCCTGTGCCTCTGTGAGCAGCAGTGCAGCCATCACCCGAGCCGAGGCCCCGAAGCTCCGAGGCGTCAGGTATGTCCAGGGGTCAGTGAAAGGCAGGGCTCCTGCGGGGCCTGGCAGGAGGCAGGGGGTGGGCAGGCGGGTTCTGAGGGGCTCTGAGTACCAATTCTGGGGGGCCAGGGAAAGGCCTGCCGGGCAGATTCACTGAAGAAAGCTGTCATGTGGCATGTGGAAGCTTGAGTGCCAGGGGTAGGGCTGCTCAGGAGGCTTCTAGAAGGCCTGGCTCTCAGCCTCTGGGCCGGTGGAGGCTCCATCACACCCTATAGTTTATTTCCAACTTCGGGGCTCTGCTACTCCCACTCACGCTCACATGGCTCTGGGCTAGAAGAGCTACTGGGAGATTCTTCCAGACAGCACAGTCCCCCTCCCAGCACTCTGCTCTTATTCCCATAACAATGTGAGAGCCTATGCAGAGGGAGAGTCATGGAGGGGCTTTGCCACTTGGCCAAACCTGCATGCTCATGTTCCCAGGGGGCAGCCCCTGTGACAATGGGCAACACAGTCCCCAGAAGGCCAGTAAGTACAGCCCGTGCTACAGAGCAGTAATGGATTGTTCCGTGTTGGATAATAATCATAGATGAACATCAGCATTGAATAATGATGACGGGCAGTGTACAGACATTTGGTTTATCCTGGGAAGCCCCCAGAAATGTGACCCAGTCCTAAGGATTCAGCAACGAGTGTATGAGGGGCAGCCGAGGGGAGGCAGCCACTGTGCTGGCAGGGCGTGGTCGGGGTGGGGTGGGGAAGGGTGTGGTTTTCCAGAAGGGCTCTGGCTTTGCAGAGAGGTGAGCTCAGCATGCGGCCCACAACCCAGTGAGGGCAAAGCAAAGGTCCATCCACGCAGGTAACACATGTTTATGTGGCAGGTACTGCTGTAGATGCTGGAGATCCAGAAGTGAAAACGCTCACAACATCCCTGCCTTCATAACGCTTAAATTCTAAGCTGGGAGAAGGAACAGTCGACAAGATCAACAAGTAGAGTAGATTGTTACACAGTGGTAAGAGGAATTATAGAGCCAGGAGAGAGAATGGGGTGTGTGTGGGGTGACTGTGGAGTGAGAAGCCATGTAAGACCCCTGGGAAGGGAGCTTTGAGCACACACCTGGAGGAGGTGAGAGTGGGGACCTTGGGAGAGAGTTCCAGCAGAACCTGGGAGGGCAGCTTGCCCCCCCGCGAGTCTGAGAAGCCACAAGGAAGCAAGGGTGGCCGGACAGAGAAGGAGAAGTAATCGTGGTCAACTTAGGACCAGAAAGGAAAGAGGACAAATCAGGTTGGCCCTGGGCATTTGAAGAACTGTGGTTTGTGCTTAGAGCGAGATGGGCAGGATTTACAGCAGAGCAGAGACCTGCCCTGCCCGACTGGAGAACCCGCCACGCTGGCAGCTGTGCTGGAGAGGCTGCAGGGCAAAAGAGAGGAGACTTGGAGAGGGCCGGCAGTGGGTGGGAGAGAAGGTGCTGGATTCTATTTCTGTAGGGGTTAACCAAGTCCTCATTTCTTGGAGATTCCACAGAAAGGGCAGCAAAGACACAGGCCTTCCCAGTGAGGGAGGCCTCCAGGGACGGCAATGTTAGAACTTAGAACAAGAAGTTCCCACTAAGGTCGACGTTAGAACTGGAGTCACCAAGGGCCCAACAGGGGGTCCTCGCCCTGGGCCGGGGAAGTGGCGACTAACCACCCTTCTAATGCATAGAGACAAAGGCCATTGGAAGAGCCTGGCTCTGTGGAAGAGGTTGTTGAAAGCTTTGCTCAGCCCTGGGCCAGCTCAGACTCCAGAGCAAGGGCTGTGCTATCCCCAGTCATCCTGCTAAGGGCTCTGGGCTGTGCTTTCCCTCCTGCTCCCAACCTGAGCCTAGAATGCATGTCCATACCACCCCACAGTCAACTTTTTTGCAGGGCACCTGGGATGGCACAGCCATGGAGGGGAAATGTCTTTATCCTAAGAGCAGGAGAAGCCACAGAGGGGTTCCAGTAGGAGAGAGTGACGTGATCAGATCTGCCTTTATAAGAACCAATGTGCACGGAACACATTGAAATAAACACAGGAGACAAGTGAGCGTGGAGGCAGGGAGACGTTCAGAAGCTTCTCAAAGAGCAGGAGGAAGGGATGGCGGGAATGGGTATGGAGAGACAAATGGAGTGGGTATTTGGGGGTGAAATCTGCAGTCGGTGATGGCAGGTGGATAAACAGAAGTGGAGGAGGGAGACCCTCAGGCAGACTCCAGGTCTCTGCACTGCCTGACTGCTCTGCCCCCAGGTGGGAGCCCTGCACTGACTCAGGTTCAGGGAGACTGTTAGGAGCTCAGCGTGGGATGTGCTGAGATTGCGATACCAGGGAAGGAGATGTCGGGGGGGCTTGGGGATGCAGGTCTGCAGTCAGAGGAGACCAGCAGGCTAGAGGTCTACATGGCAGAGTATCAGAGACCACGGGCATGTGGGCGTGGCTGTGGGAGAGCCTGGGTGGAGCTCTGAGGAGCAGTAGCATCCAGTGACCATGTAAAAGTGAGCCTCCAGGTGAGCCTACCATGGAGGCTGAGGACAGCAGAAGCGGGTGGGAGTGTTTGTCAGCTAATATTTATTGGACAGATTGAGAATACTGCTGAGGAAACAAAGCAGACTCATCTCCCACTCTGGACCCCTTTCCATCTGATTGTTTATAGTCAGCAGTCTAGTACATCGGTAATCACATTAGATACACATTTGAAGGAAAGAACAGGGTGCTTTGAGATACACTGGTCTGATGAAATCAGAATTTCAGAGCTCTAGCCTAACCATTGTTTCCAAGAGGTTGAAGCATCAAAGATAACCCTCAGTTTCTGACCTTAGAAATGCTAAGCACGATTCAGGACTAGCATGGAACCAGAGCTGTTGGCTCAGGTTGAGTTCTGGCTCTTCCACTTGGTAGCTGTGTGCCCCGGGGAAAGTTAATCACTCTGTGCCATGGTTTTCTCATCTGTATAATGGGGACAATAATAGTATCAACCTCATGGCATTGTTAGGAAGAGTGAGTGAACCCTATCTAAAAAAATAGTAATATGCAAATTAACCACCACTCCGCTATACCCACCAGCCACACCCACCAGTCACACCCACCAGCCAATCAGGAGCGAGTATGCAACTTAACCCAACCAAGATGGCTGCAGCCACAGAGAGAGCAGGAGGGAGGCTTGGGTTTCCCCGGCGATGGAGGAAGCCAAGCTTTCCGCACACCCCAGCCGGCCCACTCCAGGCTACAAAGTTTCAATTATAGAAGATAAATAAATCCCAACAAAAATGGCAGCAGCCATGGAGCTAGAGAGAGCAGGAGACTAGGGTTGCCCTCAACGATGGAGGAAGCCAAGCTTCTGAAGTCCTGGCCTGCCTTGGCCTCCACTACAAAGTTTCAATTATAGAAGATACATAAATCCCAACAGAAATGGCTGCCACCACAGAGCAGAAGGCTTGGCTCTGCTCCAGGCTACAAAGTTTCAATTGTAGAAGATAACTAAATCCCAGATCCCAGGGCCTCCGCTTGGGTTGTGGGGGCGGCGGGGGGGGGGGGGGGGGTCATGGCCGGCCTGCAAACCACCACAGGCCCCTCGCCCAGGCCACCCCACTCTCCAAGGGAACCCCCACCCTGATCCAGTACACCCTTCAGGGCAAACCAGCTGGCCCCCACCCATGTACCAGGCCTCTATCCTATCTAATAAAAGAGTAATATGCAGATTGACCATCACTCCAACACACAAGATGGCTGCCCCCATGTGGTCAAAGATTCTGGCCCCATGTGGACACAAGATGGCCACCACAAGATGGCCAGCAGGGGAGAGCAGTTGGGAGGGATCAAGCCTTCAGGGGAGGGCAGTTAGAGGTGATGAGGCCTGCAGGGGAGGGCAGTTAAGGGTTACCAGGCCTTCAGGGGAGAGCAGTTGGGGGTGACTGGACCTGCAGGGAAGGGCAGTTAGGGGGGACCCAGGCCTGCAGGGGAGAGCAGTTGTGGGGGATCAGGCCTGCAGGGGAGGGCAGTTAGAGGAGACCAGGCCTGCAGGGGAGGGCAGTTAGGGGTTACCAGGCCTGCAGGGGAGGGCAGTTAGAGGTGACCAGGCCTGCAGGGGAGGGCAGTTAGGGGTTACCAGGCCTGCAGGGGAGGGCAGTTAGAGGTGACCAGGCCTGCAGGGGAGGGCAGTTAGGGGCAAGCAGGCTGGCAGGGGAGCAGTTAGGCATCAATCAGGCTGGCAGGGGAGTGGTTAGGGGGTGATCAGGCTGACAGGCAGAAGCAGTTAGGGGCAATCAGGAAGGCAAGCAGGCAAGCAGTTGGGAGCCAGCAGTCCTGGATTGTGAGTAGGATCGGGCCTAAACGGCAGTCGGACATTCCTCATGGGGTCCCAGATTGGAGAGGGTGCAAGCTGGCCTGAGGGACACCCTGCCGACCCCGTCTGCCCCCCCCCCCGTGCACGAATTTCATGCACCGGGCCTTTAGTTAATATATATAGATGTAAGTGCTATTTATATTAGTGTTAGCTGTTGTTACCAAAAATGGGAAGGAGAAATTTGGTTTTATACCTAAAGGAAATCTAAGTGGAAATACTGTATTCATTTGAAAACACTGACTTAGATTTGGAGAGAAGAATTGAACTAAAAGAGACTTAAATGTTGTCATTTTGCAACTAGCAAATTCTATGAAGTTTGACATTCTGTTGCCTCAAAACCAAACATTTACTTTCTCTCTCCCTGTGTCTTACTCTCTCACTTAAGAGTTAATGCTGCAGTGTCTTCTCTAAAAATCAAATCCCCATAAAAACAGAAACACCCTCCTCCTTATTCATCCTCGTCTTGGGACTGGGTATTGTGGACACCCTCCAGTACCCTTCCCTCCACCCTCAGTCTGTGACAGATGGTCCTGCCAAAAATAAGCCATCCTCCCTCACCCCCTGCTGAGATGTTGGAGTTGACCCCTGCAGCATTGCAGAACCCCCAACTCTAATGCTGGTGAGATGGTTTGTTTGGAGTGGGCGCCACGGAGGAAGAAAAATAGCAGAGAGCCCCTTGTAGCACAGGACCTAGGCCAGCAGACCTGGCCTGCCTTCCCCGGCAGAATGTGCTGACACAAAGCCTGCCAGAGCCCAGGCGACATGGCGATAGTATCACCGGGTACATCTGAGTGGGGTGGGAGAGTCCCCTCCACGGGTCTTCTGATGGCGCGTGTGATTGGGCCGCAGGGTGCTTCTGACACGGGCGCGTGGCGAGCGCGTGCTCAAGGAGATTTTATCTACAGACAAAGGGAACTGTGTCACAGGCAACAGTCATAAGAGGGCAAAGACAAAACATTTTGTATGTTGACAACATGTCCATGACCCTTTTTTCTTTTTCTTTTTCTTTTTTTATTTTTATTGAATGTATTGGGGTGACATTGGTTAAATAAAATATATAGGTTTCAGGTGTACACGTCTACAATACATCATCTGTAGATTGTATTGTGTGTTCACCACCCAAAGTCCTCTCCTTCTGTCACCACGTATCCAGCCTGTACCCTCTCCATCCTCTTCCAACCCCCTCTCCCTTTGGAAATCACCATACTACTGTCTGTGTCTATGAGGGTTTTGGTGTGGGATTCTTTTTTTTTTTTTTTGCTAGATTACTTCATCTTTTTCACCCAGCGCCTTACCCACCTCCCCTCTAACAATTGTCAGTCTGTTATCTATCTATGAGTATATTTCTATTTTGTTTGTTAGTTTATTTTTTTCCATTAGATTCCACATGCAAGTAAAATTATATGGTACTTGTCTTTCTCTGACTGGCTTATTTCACTTAGCATAATCCTCTCCAGGTCCATCCATGCTGTCGCAAAGGTAAGGTTTCCTTCTTTTTTTACAGCCGAATAGTATTCCACTGTGTAAATGTACCAGTTGTTTTATCCACCTATTGATGGGCACTTGGGCTGCTCCCAAGTCTTGGCTACTGTAAACAACACTATAATGAAATAGGGATTGGGCCTAAATTGGCAGTTGGACATTCCCCGAGGGCACAGGCCGGGCTGAAGGACCACCCCCCCACACACCTCCCATGCATGAATTTTGTGCACTGGGCCTCTAGTTGACTATAAAGGCATGGGTATATTTCTGAGCTCTATTCTGTTCCATTAATCTATATGTTTTTATGCCAGTACCATGCTGTTTTTATTAATATGGCCTTATAGTATACTTTGATATCAGGTAACATGATTCCTTCGATGTTGTTCTTTCTTGAGATTGCTGAGGCTATTTGTGGTTCCATATAAATTTTTGAAATATTTGTTCTAGTTCTGTGGAATACAAGGTTGGTATTGAATCTACATATTGCTTTAGGTAGTATGGACATTTTAATGATGTTAATTCTTCCTATCCATGAACACAATATTTGCTTCCACTTATTTGCATCTTTTTCAATTTCTTTTTTCAGTGTCTTATGATTTTCTGAGTACAGGACTTTTACATCCTTGGTTCAATTTATTCCTGGGTATTTTATTTCTTTTTGATACATTTGTAAATGGCATTATTTCTTAGTTTTCATTTATGATAGTTCATTATTGGTGTATGAAATGAAACTGATTTCTGGATATTTATTTTGTATCCTGCTACTTTACTGAATTTATCAGTTCTAGTAGTCTTTTGATTGAATCTTTAGGATTCTCTATATAGTATCATGTCATCTGCAAATAATGACAATTTTACTTCTTCCTTTTCAATTTGAATGCCTTTTATTTCTTCTTTTGTCTGATTGCTGTGGCTAGGACTTCCAGTACTATCCTATCTAATAAAAGAGTAATATGCAAATTGACCATACCTCTGCTACACCCACCAGCCATGCCCACCAGCCAATAAGGAGGGAATATGCAAATAAACCCAACCAAGATGGCTGCAACCACAGAGAGCAGAAGGGAGTCTTGGGTTTCCCTGGCAATGGAGGAAGCCAAGCTTTCCGCCTGCCCTTGCCAGCCCAGGCTACAAAGTTTCAATTATAGAAGATACATAAATCCCAACAGAAATGGCTGCCACCAGAGTGAGCAGAAGGATTGGCTCTGCTCCAGGCTACAAAGTTTCAATTGTAGAAGATAACTAAATCCCAGATCCCAGGGCCTCCGCTTGGGTTGTGGGGGCGGCGGGGGGTCATGGCCGGCCTGCAAACCACCACAGGCCCCTCGCCCAGGCCACCCCACTCTCCAAGGGAACCCCCACCCTGATCCAGTACACCCTTCAGGGCAAACCAGCTGGCCCCCACCCATGTACCAGGCCTCTATCCTATCTAATAAAAGAGTAATATGCAGATTGACCATCACTCCAACACAAAAGATGGCTGCCCCCATGTGGTCAAAGATTCTGGCCCCATGTGGACACAGATGGCCACCACAAGATGGCCAGCAGGGGAGGGCAGTTGGGAGGGACTAGGCCTGCAAAGGAGGGCAGATAGGGGCAAATAGGCTGGCAGGGGAGTAGTTAGGCATCAATCAGGCTGGCAGGGGAGTGGTTAGGGGGTAATCAGGCTGGCAAGCAGAAGCGGTTAGGGGCAATCAGTAAGGCAAGCAGGCGAGCAATTGGGAGCCAGCAGTCCTGGATTGTGAGAGGGATGTCCGACTACCCGTTTAGGCCCATTGGATCAGGCCTAAATGGGCAGTCAGACATACCTCAAGGGGTCCCAGATTGGAGAGGGTGCAGGCTGGGCTGAGGGACACCCCCCCCCCTTGCATGAATTTTGTGCACTGGGCCTCTAGTCCTATGTAATAAAAGCCTAATATGCTAAGTGTCCGGTCATCCGATTGTTCAACCAATCAAAGTGTAATATGCTAATTATATGCTAAGGCCACTCAACTGCTCACTATGATGTGCACTGACCACTAGGGGGCAGGTGCTCAATGCAGGAGCAAGGCTCATGGCTGGAGTTAGGCTCACTGCTGGAGAGTGCAGCAGCGGTGGCGGGCCTAAGCCATCAGTCAGACATCCCCTGAGGGCTCCTGGACTGCAAAAGGGTGCAGGCCAGGCTGATGGACTCCCCCTGAGTGCACAAATTTCATGCACCAGGCCTCTACTACTGAATAAGAGTGGAAAAGGTAGACCCCTGCTTTGTTGCTAATCTTAAGAGAAATGCTTTTAGTTTTTGCCCATTGAATATGATGGTAACTATGGGTTTGTCGTATATGGCCTTTATTATGTTGAGATATGATCCCTCTATTCCCACTTTGCTGAGCTTTTTTTAAATTATAAATGGGGGCTGGATTTTATCAAAAAATTTTTCTGCATCTTTTGATTTTTATCTTAATTTTGTTTACTAGTATGTGGTGTATCATGTTTATTGATTTGTAGATTTTGTACCAACCTTGCATCCCTGGAGTAAATCCCACTTAAGCATAGTATATTATCTTTTTAATGTATTGCTGGATCTGGTTTGCTAATATTTTGTTGATGATTTTAGCATTTATATTCAATCAAAGATATTGGCCTATAATTTTCTTTGCTTCCAGTGTCTTTATCTATCTGGTTTTTAAATTATGATAATCTGGATTTGTAAAATGAACTTAGTAGTCTTCACTTCCTTTTGAATTTTTTTGGAATTATTTGAGAAGGATAGGTATTAGTTCTTATTTGAATATTTGGTAAAACTCACCTGTGAAGCCATCTGGTCTGGGACTTTTGTTTGTTGGAGTTTGTGTTGGGTTTTTTTTTTTTTATTACTGCTTCCATTTCATTAGTTGTAATCTGTCTATTCAGATTTTCTGATTCTTCCTGATTCAGTTTTGGAAGATTGTATGTTTCTAAGAATTTATCTAATTTGTCCAGATTGTCCAATTTGTTGGCATATAGTTGTTTATAATATTTTCTTACAATCCTTTGTATTTCTTTGGTGTCAGTTGTTATTTCTCTTTCATTTTATATTTTATTTATTTGGGTCCTCCCTCTTTTTTAAAAAAAATATGTTTTATTTATTTCAGAGAGAGGAATAGAGAGATTGAAACATCAATGATGAGAGAATCATCGATCAGCTGCCTCCTGCACTCCCCATACTGGGGATCAAGACTGCCACCTGGGCATATGCCCTGACCAGGAATCAAACCATGACCTCCTGGTTCATAGGCCAGTGCTCAACCATTGAGCCACTCTGGCTGGGCAGAGGTCCTTCCTCTTTTTTTCTTGATGAATCTGGCTGAAGGTTTGTTAATCTTATTTATCTTTTCAAAGAGCCAGCTCTTCATGTCTTGATATTTTGTATTGCTTTTTAGACTGTTTTATTTAGTCCTGATCCTATCTTTATTATTTTGTTCCTCCTACTCACTTGGAACTTTGTTTGTTATTCTTTCTCTAGTTTGTTTAAGTGTAAAGTTAGATTGTTTATTTGAAGTTTTCTTGTTTCTTGATGTAGACCTTAATGCTATGAATTTCCCTCTTAGAACTGCTTTTGCTGTGTCCCATAGATTGTTGTGTTCTCATTTTCATTTGTTTAAAGGTATCTTTTGATTGCTTCCTTGATGTCACTGTTAACTCATTCATTGTTTAGTAACATGTTATTTACCTTCCAGGTCTTTGCATGTTTTTCAGTGTTTTTTCTTGTGATTGAGTTCTAATTTCATATTATAATGGTCAGAGAAGATGCATAATATTGAAATACATGAAGATGCATTTCAATCTTCTTAAAACTATTGAAACTTCTTTTGTGTCCTAATATGTGGATTGTCCTAGAAAATGTTCCATGTGCACTTGAAAAGAATGTATATGCTGCTTTGGGGTGAATTGCTCTGAAGATAGCAATTAAATTCTTGTGATATAGTGTGTAATTTAAGGCCACCATTTTCTTATCGATTTTCTGTCTGGATGATCTACCCATTGATGTCAATGTGGTGTCTTAATCCCCTATTATGACTTTAGTACTATCAATCTCTCCCTTTATATCCATCAAGATTTACTTTACATATTTAGGTGCACTTGTGTTGGATGCATAAATGTTTACAAGAGTGACATCCTCTTGTTGGATCGATCCCTTCAGCAATATGTAATGTCCTTCTTTGTCTCTTGTTATGGTCTTTGTTTTGAAGTCTATATTGTCTGATATAAGTTTTTCTACCCCAGCTGTTTTTCCATTTCCATTTGCATGAAATATCTTTTTCCATCTGTTTACTTTTAGTCTGTGTGTATTCTCTTCTTTTCTAAGTTGGTTCTCTTGTACACAACATATATGTAAGTCTTGTTTTCTTTTCCATTCTGCTATCCTATGTCTTTTTATTGAAGCATAGCATTTAAGCCATTTACATTTAAAAGGATTATTAATAGGTACATGTATATTTCTATTTTATTTTTTAAGAACTATGTTCTTCTTCATTTCTCATAACACTGGGTTGGTGGTGATGAACTCTTTTAGCTTCTTCTTATCTGAAAAGCTCTTTCTTTCTTCCTCAATTTTAACTGATAGCCTTGCTGGAAAAAGTAGTCTTGGTTATAAAAGTTTCTTGCTTTTCATCACTTTGAATATTTCATGCCAATATTTTCTGGCTGAAAATGTTTCTGTTGAGAAATCATCTGACAGTCTTATGTAGATGTCTTTCTCTTGCTTTTAAGATTCTCTCTTTGTCTTTAGCCATTGCCATTTTAATTATGATGTATCTTGTTGTGAGCCTCTTTGAGTTCATCTTGTTTGGGACTCTGTGCTTCCTGAATTTGTGTGACTTTTTCCCTCACCAGATTAGGGAAGTTTTCAGTCATTATTTCTTCAAATAGGTTCTTGATCTCTGCTATCTGTCTTCTCCTTCTGGTACCCATATGATACACATGGGTTACAATTCATGTTACCCCAAAGGTCTCTTAAACTATCCTCATTTTTTAAAAATTATTTTTGCTGTTCTCATTGGGTGTTTTCTGCTCTTACCTTCCAAATTGCTGATTCAGTTATCTGCTTTATCTAATCTACTGTTTATTCCTTCTAGTGTAGTCTTCATTTAGGTATTGTATTCTTCATTTGTGATTTGTTGTTTTTTTATTGTTTCTATGTCCTTTGAATGCTTGATAACTCTTTATTGAAGTTTTTACTAAGTTCCTTGAGCATCCTTATAACCATTTTTTGAACTCTATATCTAGTAACTTGTTTGCCTCCATTTCAGTTAGCTCTTTTTCTGGAGATTTCCCTGGTCTTCTATTTGGGGTATGTTTCTTTGTCTCCTTATTTTTGCTACTTCTTTATGTTTGTTTCTATGTATTAGGTGGATCTGCTATGACTCCCAGTCTTGGTAGGGCGACCTTATGTAGTTGGTGTCCTGTGGGGACCCAATGGTGCAGTCTCCTTAATCACCTGAGCTGGGTGCTCCAGGAATGTCTTCTGTGCACCCACCCTTTCTTAACAAATGCTTAAAAATGATCATGCACGCCATGGCTGGTGTTATTCAGCGTTTAGAGCATTGGCCTGTGCATAAGATCACAGGTTGAATTCCTGGCCAAGGACATGTACCTGGATTGCAGGTTCAATCCCTGGCCCCGGTCTGGGTGAGTGTGGGAGACAATCAATCGATGTGTATCTTTCTCTCTCTCTCTCTCTCTCTCTCTCTCTCTCTCTCTCTCTCTCTCTCTCTCATCCCTCCCACTCTCTCTAAAAAAAACAGTGGGAAAAATATCCTCGGGGGAGGACTAACAACAACAAAAAGAAAGATCATGCACATCCAGATAAGTATCAAAATACACCTTTAAGCAACGGTCTTTAATATCTTTAGCTTTAAACACCTGCCCCTGTAGGGGCTGCCTTACAACAGCTGCATTACAGCATGAATATTTTCCTGTTTCACACATGACCTTTTTGAGAAAGAAAATAAAAGGCATATGAGGAAAGAATAAAAGAAAAGAAGGGAAAATAGGATGATGATGCAGAAAGGCTTTTTGTGACTAGAATAAATGCCTGAAAAAGAAAACTCTGAGGTACTGAGAAGATACCATTTCCCTGAGCTTTGCTAAATCTGGGCATGTGAAACCTTTAGACAGTATCAGTTATACTTGGTGCATTGTGCTGACTGGACTCTATGGCAACGGACTCATCTTTTGTGTCCTGCAGATAATGTGCCAAATTGCCTATTTAAAACACTGACAAAAGAAAGTCTTCTCATGCAAAGATTCCCGATTAAGGGCTCCTTTAAGTGAGCAAACCACTTTCCAGCAAGATGTCCTGATGACCTGGGCAGGGATGACCCAGACTGGTGGATTTCCAATGCTGTTGTGAGAGATGTATCATGAGCCATGAACCACCTAAGTGGCATGATTTGCCTCATACTGAATCCATGGCAGAGCAAATGCCGACAATAGGGTGGGGGCTTCCGCTCTTCTTCACATTCTCTCTATTGTGTAACAGCTCCCCCTCTGGTGCACGGCACCTGCCTGGGATCCCTGCTGGCAGGGAACCCAAGGCCTCCGACTCCCAGCTACAGCTGAATTTAATGGTTTTCACTAGGTGTTTTTTTTATAGTTGGCTGAAATGTAGCAAATGTTTCTTTGTTCACTAATATCACTAATAATCACTAATAGTGATCAACATCTTAAGGTTCTTTCATACACTGTCTTCTTTGGGATGGTTTGTGTAGGGTCCCTTGAGTATCAAAGAGCAGAAACCATTTTGAATATGTATTACTCATCTGGCATAAAGGAAAAGGTGTTAAGAGATTCAGATTTATGTTTTAGAGAATAACTGCCTTCCATGGCTGTGCAGTGTATTTGGATAAGATCTGTGATGTGATGTGATGTGATGTGATGTGATGTGATGTGATGTGATGTGATGTGAAGTGAATGCAGTTATCTCCCCATTGCTGAAAAAATGTGAGGAGATGCTTTCAGGATTTGGGAGGTTGATCTAATTGACTTTTTAGGTACCTTCCGATCTGGAATGCTATGATTTCCTTAGGACAGTTATGTTGAATCCTGTGGTGCTAGCAGGCAGTGAGGGTGGGGTCAGTCCAGATTTGATTTTTCACCTGGAGAGAGGATAATTGTAATGCCAGAAAATAACCATTAGAGAGTGGGGATTGTGGGATTGTCCCAGTTTATGGCACTTAGGAGAGGGGTGAAAGGGCAGTCACTTGGCCAGAGCCTATAAAAAGGGGAATAGAGACTGACTGACATGGTAGTTAGAAAAGATCCTAAGCTCTCTTGGTTATAGACTTTGAGAGGAATCAAAGTTTATGCTGCAGTAAGATATGCTTCCGGGTCTTTCCTGTTGCCTGAAATCTCTACCACTCTGAATAATATCTCTATTGAGCAATACCTCTAGGAGGCTGTCATCAGAATGAACAGAGGGCTCCCTGCAATAGTAGATCATGTAAATTTATCCATACCTGGCAATACCTTTGCACAATATTAGGCAATTCCTTCCCCTCTCAGGACCCCAGTGTCCCTGGGTGCTCGTGAGGTTGAGTAGCTCTTTTATAGATTTCATGAAAATTTCTACATAAACAATCATGTCATCTGAATTTAAAAAAAAAAAAATTAATTCATCCTTTCCAATCTGCTTACCTTTTATTCCTTTCTGCTTGTTTTTTTTTTTTTTTTTTTTTTTTTTTTTTGCACTAGCTAGAACCTCCAACAGAGTGTGAAATAAAAGTGATAAGCATAGATACCTTGTCTTATTCCTGATCTTAGGGGAAAGCAGTCTTCCACCATTAAAGATGATGACAGCTGTAGGTGTTTCATAGGTGACCTTTTCCATATTGAGAAAGTTTCCTCTATTCCTAGTTTGTTGAGAATTTTTATTAAGAATAGGTGTTGAATTTTATGAAATTCTTTTTCTGCATCCACCGAGATGATCATATGATTTTCTTGTAAATTGTTAAGTTGCTGCAACACTTTGACTGAATGATACAAATTTTGGACTCTCTTGGGCATGCAGTTAACCATTTGCAGATTAGTGTAATCCTTTCAAAACTTATTTTTAAAGCATTGTTATGATGGACCCATGGCAGCCTGGTCTCTTGGGCTTGTTTAGCCCCATTACTAAGACACGACTTTTCCAAGGACTCTACCCAGTATCCTATCATTGTCTGAGATCTCCCTGCCTTGGCTGGTGGGAATGAGAACTTTCCCTGTGCAAGCTCTGAGAGTTCTGCAGTGACATGCTTTCTGTCCATTCTTTCCCCTGCTTAGCGTCCTGCACAGATTGTTTCTCAGCCAAAGACTCCAAGTTCTGAAGTTCTCCAGCTCTTTCTACACAACAACCTCCTCTCTCATATTCTACTCCACTAGTTCTAGCCATCTCTAGTCCCAAAATTCTTGTTTTTGTTTCTTCACTATAGCAAAATTGCCAGGCTCTATTTGGGTTCCCCTCCCTGTGCTGCTGTGTGGAAACTACCCACCAGCAGTGAGCTGTAACAATTGTATGAACCTGTTTGCTTCCTTTCTCTCAGGGGTCAAATCCTGTGCTGCCCATAGAGTAGTGCTGAGAGGTCATGGCACACATCTCAACTGTTGCTGTGTGAGGTGGGGCTGCAGTTCCTGGAGTGATGGCTCCTCGAGAGTGGAGGCAGACGCTTCACCCACGGCAGTTTGTTCACACTGTGACCGTCGTCTTAATGCCTATCCTACAGCAGCTTCGCTTGTTTTGCTGTTTTGAGTAAAAGGATTTTGATTGGATTGCCACAGGGGGGCCTTGGTGATAGAATTGGATCTCTTTCTGCTACTCTTTTAGCAGCATCAGCTATAACCACTATAGTGCTTAGTTCCAATTTCTAAAATGGAAAGTATGGGTAAGTGCCTAGCCTCCACTCATATCAATATGTTGTGAGGAATCAAGCAAATACTGCAGGCAACAGCTCCACTGTTATAGCACCAAGTCAGCCCCGCACAATGCTCCATCCAACCTGTGTGTGTGGATCAGACTTCTGATCAGGCCTCACCTTCTTTCTACTCTTCCTGAGACTATCCCTCTTGTGGTTCAGTACTCTCTGTTCAGCCTGCTGTTCCAATCAAATGTCTCTAAAAATATCCCATCAGAGCCACCTGCAAATACTATTCTTCAGTGTTGGCCACACTGCTGTCCTAAAGTGGTTGTGTGTGTTAGGTATTTGGTGTTTGAAGCTGCTTCACCTTTAAAGTACACAGTATAATATCACAATGCAGTGTGTCAGAATTTCAACAGGCTAATATATCTTCCCCCCCCCCCCCCACAGGGCTACCTGGAGCCACAGGAATTCCAGGGGAAAAGGGAGACCCTGGTGAACTGGGCTTGACTGGAAATGAGGGCCCAGCAGGGCAGAAGGGTGAAAAGGGGGACAAAGGGGACGTGTCCAATGACGTGCTCCCTGCAGGTGAGAAGCTGCGCTCGGGCCCTCTTCCAGGGGGAATAGGCCCAAGACCTGTCTGGATTTCAATGCAAGGGCTGCTCTGGGTCTTCTCTCCTCATCTGCCTTATGAGGCCATCTGTTCTATGCTTTCAAAAAGGAGAAGACCATGCACGTTACCCCACTGTTGGCAAGACCAAATCAGAAGTAGGCTAAATAATTCAGGTCTAAACATCATGGCTGGATTAAATTAGGATGAATGAAACTTCCTTTTTCCAAGTATCCATTAAATCCACACAATCCAGAATAATGCATGTCAGCAAGCGTGTTTCAGATACCCCAGAGAACAACTGACAGGAAGTGCAGACGTTTCCTTTGCAATAGAGATAGGGCCATCCCTCGCGAGCCGCAGTTTGCCGACCTCTGTCCTAAGCCTTTGACATAGAGAATGGGGGCAACCATGGCTGCTGGTCTTCTTTTTCCAGTTTCCAGCCCAGATTAAAAGCAGATAATTGGTGTCTGTGGGGGAGGTGCAGAAAGCCACAGAAAGACAATCACCTGTGGAAAAAGTAGGTGACAGTTGATGGTCATGGAAGAGGAGGAGGCAGAAGAATTTTAAAAGCACAGTACTTTGGAGATCATTTATATCATAAAAACATAACTATCTTATTAATGTATTCAGTAAACTTCTATTGAACATCAGAGAGCAGTATTTATGAATTGGACACTTTGCTAAGAGCTGAGACTATGAATGTGAAAATAAGCAAGATATGGCATCTATCCTCAAGAAGCTAAGATGATAGATGTTCAGAATAATGACCCTAATCATTCATTTGCCCATCTATCCACTGAAAATTAACTGAGCACCTGCTATTTGCCAGACACTGTGCTAAGACCAAAGCATCAAGGAAAGATCAAGTTATATTTAGCATGCTTTGTTTCATAAACGGGAGGGTGCTATGCAAAATGCATAAAATTTAAGAAGTGTTTTCACAGGGTAATATACATGAATATACTTTTAAAATTTAAGACCATGTTACACTTCAGTTATATGGGGAGTCTATACATCCAGAATACTGCATGGTCCCTATACTGCTGAACAAGTGAAGGGTGATGACACACCATGCTGAGTGCACCCCAATTCAGGAGCCCAGGCCAGAGCTGAGGGGGTCCTCTGGTCAGAGAGCAGAGGAGGTGTAGTAGGGTTGGATCATGCCTGCCCTGCCCTGGGCACAGACCCGCCTCTGGCCTCTTAAAGAGACTGACTTGGAAGAGGCAGCTAAAGAGACCTTAGAATGGGACTGGCCAGGTGAGTGGAACCGAAGGGCTGAGCGGCCCAGCCTAATGGCATCTTTATGAGAGCTCCAGAACCAGCCTCTGCAGAGCGCTACACCCATATTGGCACCTGAAGCTAGAGGAATGGCTGCCTTCAGGTGTGCAGGGGCCCCAGTGACCTCAATCATTCTCAAGAGGCAGGGTCGGGAGTAGGAGATTGATTTGGAGATGAAACAGGCTCAGCAGGATTGAGCTGCCTGCTCAAGGTCACAGAGCTGAAATAAGGAGCACCTTATTTCAGTGCTTCTTGTGGCTGGCTGCATAGTAGGAAACTTTAAAAAATACAGATGAATAAAAATAGTCACAGGGATATAAAGTACAGCATAGGGAATATAGTCAATAATATTTTAATAACTGTGGATGGTGTCTGATGAGTCCTCAACTTACCAAGGTGATTACTTAGTAAGTTCCATACTTATCTAATACTCTGTTGTACTTCGGAAACTAATATGTCAACTGTAATTGAAAATTTTTTAAAATATATTTTTTAAAAAGTACAGATGACCCACCTTCCCACAATTCTGATCTAATTGGTTTAGGAGGGAGCCCAAGATTAGAACTGTATTAACGCTCCTTGCACGATTCTGATGAACAGTCAGGTTTGGGACCCACCGACATGGCCAGTGACAAAAGGATGAGCTTTGAAGTGAGACACCCCTGGGCCTGAGTTCCAGCCTATTCACGTGACCTCGGGCAAAGCACTGGGCTTCCCTGAGACTGAAGTTGTTTAGAGTCTGCTTCATAGAGTGGTTGGGTGGAGCCATGAGGAGATTTATAAATTCTAGTGCGGTCCCTGGCCCACAGTGAGAGCTCAGTCTGGCTATGGGAGCTTCCTCAGCTCCATGTGAACAAGTGCATGAGCAGTCAGTCACCTGTGGTGAGCCCCCGGGGGGTACTCATTCTCTTTATCTTCTGTGTGAAACCCAACTCTGATTATGGCTCCTTAACCAATCTTCCCCCACCTTTTTTTTCTCTCTCTCCAGGTGCCAAAGGTGACCCAGGCCCAGCAGGCCCTCCTGGCCCACCTGGGCCCCCAGGCCCTCCAGGTCCCCCAGGGCCCCCGGGAAGCAGAAGATCCAAAGGCCCGCGGCAGCCAAACATATTCAACGGCCAGTGCCCAGGTCACCAACCTTGCCCCAGGGAACCTGCCTCTTCCACTGCCGGTCCCAACTCGGGCTTCCTCCAGGCTTTGTGACCGGGTGTTTTAAACAGAGGGAGGAGATCTTGTCCAAGGAGTTCCCCCTTTGTAACATGTTTGTGGGAAGCCTGAGCAGTCTATCCTGGGGTGAGGACTGGTGGCAAGTTTAGAATTGGGCCTCCCTCCCCTTTCCTCATCTCCCTCCCTTCGCTTTGTCACTGGACTATTTCTCTTTCTGCCAAATGCACCATCCCTTTCCCCAGAATAGTCTGGAAGGCTAAGCTGCTCACTCTTGGAGCTTGAAGGGCTTGGCTGATGCTGGAGGAGATGATGGGGAAGGTCAATACCCACTGACACTACAACACTACCGCTGCCACCATCAAGCTTTGAGTGCTAAGAGTGTGCCAGGCACGGTGCCAACTGTTAAGTTCATTTCATTCTCACAGCAGTCCTAGGACATAGGAATTGTTATTGTCACCAACTTACAGGCACAAAACTGAAACACTCAGTAGTAAGTGGCAGAACTAGGATTCAAACCCAGCCCTGTAGGTTTTGAATCCTGTGCTTAACTGTAAGGCCCCGGCTCTCAGAGCATCTTCCATCGGAGGTGGAAATTCACACTTTAAGACTAAGCCGATCAAGGGCGAGGAGGCCAAGAGGCCTTGTCCTGCGGCCATTTGGTGATAGGTGTGGCCACAGGATTGACAGCTGCTTAAAAACAAGATCCACACTAATGGAGAATACTTGTAGGGTGATGCTAGGACTTCTTCCCCAAGGTGAGACCTGGGATCTGCCCACCTACTTAGCCACAGGGAGGCTCGACTTGCTGCTGCTGCTTCAGTGGCAGACAGGAGGCCCTGCCTGGAGTGTCTGCCTCACTCACTGGATTGCACAGCCGCCTTCCTGAGCAGTCTGTAGTTCTCTCTGGTGAACTGCTTTTTCTGGAGGGTGTTTTGGGGCCATGCACTCTGTTATCAGAGTGGGCAAATCTGTGCTTTCAAAGATGTCACACGTGGTTACCGCCTCCCCCCCCCCCCCCCCCCCCAATAAATGGAGCCTGATTAGGATTCTCCCTGGAAGTTTGGTTCCATCACTGGCATTCAGCACCACCCTCTCCATTAGCATCAGCCCTTTGTTCAGTTTCCCTTGGAGAGTGAGCTGAATGGGACCTTTGCACTTCATCTGAGAGGAGGGAGTTCTGACCTGAGCGTGTGGAGCTCTGGCTTGCCAAGGCTCCGCCAGCCAGTGACAGTGGTGCCCAGAGAAGCACTCCCGCGGCCTCACTGCTGAGAGGCAGGGCTAGGCCCCAGAGTTGCGAAGACTGAGCTGTGAAGGTTTCAGTGAGAGGCCATCGTCTCCCACTCTGTCCCCTGGAGCTGAGTCCTCAGCCGCCAGGCTTCCTGCGCCTGAACGTGGCCCTCTCCCTGCTCCAGTTCCATTTCTCTCCCTCCCGCCCCACAGCATCAGAAGCAGGTTGGTACTGAGGAACTAATGAGAGCCTTTTCTCCAGACGAAGAACAGGAGGGCCTCCCTGTCCCTTTCTTGTACAAAGCCCAGACTCCTGAGGGGAACTGCATGTGGGGGAGTCAGCACCGACCCGGGACAAGGGGTTTCATCCAGCTGGCAAGGAGCTTGGAGATCATGGAGGGCCCCGCCCCCTGGTGGCTGCTAAGGAAACCGCTCCAAATTGCTCTGAGCTTCCTCACGGAGCACCCAGCTGCTGCTTTGAGTCTAGCAGTCACGGGGTGGTGTGAACCCATCAGAATGGCCTGGCCTTTCCCAGAAAGTCCCATTTGCCCCAACCTGCCCCAGACCGGTGCCCTCTCACTGAAACCTTCCTTCTTCACAATGGCATGTCCCTCCCCTTCTCCTGTCCTGCTTCTGCCACCCTGAGCCACCTCTTCACCAAAGGTCTGAATTAAGCCCATTTTATCCAGGAACAGTGACAGACTGAGGAGGGTGGATTCTAGCTCAGGCGTAGCCTCAAACCGAGTGTGAGTCAGGTGCCCATCAAGGACCTGAGTGTGGAGGCCCCAGACGGTCTGGGCCAGGCTGCCTTCTCTTCCTCTGTGATCCCTGCCCTGGGCGGGTCAGTCCCTCCTGAGGCTGCTGCCTCCCAGCTCTCCATCAGCCCCCTGAGAGTGAAAACCTTCCCAGAAAGTTGCAATCTCGATAAGTAATCCTCCTGCCCCTGGAGGCCAGGAGAGAGTCAGTAAGCCTCTTCCCCAAGGATTGCTGAGGGCCAGACCACACTGGCCCAGGCCTCCGTTTCCCCGCTCATTGACATCTTGGGATGGTTCCATCTTAGCAGCTGTGGTCATGGAAAGCTTGCTGGGAACTCACCAATGAAGAGGGAATTTGGAAGTGTATGACTTGGTGCTATTTAGAAGCAAGCAACCAGAACACTTGGTGGGCCTGTTGTAAGGGATGCCTATGGGCCTAGAGTCTGGACTTAGGAAGGGAGTGATGCGCTCGCTGTGCCAACTGCACTTGCCCTGATCACTGTTGTTATTGTTTTAGGTGAGACATGTGCTGTCCCCAATGACGATACCTTGGTGGGAAAAGCCGATGAGAAAGTCAATGAACACCATTCCCCACGAGCGGGTACAGAAACAAAGCATCCTATTTCGAAATTCAGAAATTGGATGCCTTAAAGTCATAATTGGGAGGTGAGCAACTCTTTTCTCTCCTCCTTTGGTAGAATCCATGATCACTTCCATTGGAAACGCAACACAAGTGCTGAAGGTCACAGAGACATTTGGGACTTGGATACGAGATTCTGCGAACAAGAGTGATGAGCGGGTCTGGGTGACTGAACATTTTTCAGGTACCTTCACTTGCCAGGTGATCTGTACCTGTGTTGTTGTGTCTTCCATCTGCTGCCCGCCGGCAGGCTGGTCCTCTTTGTGTCTGTCTAAAATCCCTGCTATTTGGTGTAACAATGACTTTATTTTAGGAAACACAAATGAGTGGGCAGAATACTTTCCTCCTTTGAGGACACTGATGGCGAACCTTGCTATTCAGGTCACAGGGTCATCATGAGCAGGGCACCCCCAGTGTAGCTTTAGGCAAAGTATCCAAACGAAACCATATAGCATTATGACTGATGGCCTCAGAAACCCCAAACACACAATGGGAAGAATGTCAGAGATGAAAGCTTCTGCACTGTCCACCTGTCTGAGGTTGGCTCCGCCCATGGGAGAGCACTTTTGGTCATCGGTCTAAGGTGACTGTTGGGCAGAGCCCCCAGGAGAAGGTCAAGTGCCTCCCCCCAGGGACACTGCTCCTGCATGTGACCCTAGTCACGCTGCCTCAAAGGGATGTGGTCAAGAACTGCTGGTCGTGGTAGCAGTGTCCTCATTCCAGAAGGGGTCTAGCCACGCTCACTGGTCGGAGCAATAGCTGAGATATGCGGCTTCATCTCATCCAGGCTAACTGTCCAGCTGGTGGCGACGGCCCAGATGACCAGCTGAGAAGCATTCTGGGCTCAAAAGGAAAGAGCAATAATGTGAATGAGCAGTGGCTGCTGTGGAGGGCAGGAGGAGGCAGGAGGGGACTGAACAACTGTTCCTGGGTTAGGCCTATGTCCGTCTGATAGGAAAGTTTATAAATAATCGAGAGCGGGATGGGGAGGGGTGACAGTTTTCCTGGAGCAAAGCTGACTCTGTGGAGACTGCGTTCAAAAGACAAATCGGAATCCGTAGAAGAGAACTAGACTTTGAGTTTGGTCAGGTCACAGGGACATGACCAGGGCACCCCGAGTGTAGCTTATCCAATTTTAGGCAAAGTATCCAGAGGGAAACCATAGCATTGTGAGTTTGAGAGTCTGAGACTCTTCAAGCTGGACAAGGACCCTCCTTACGGGACACCTCCCTCCACTTCCCTCCATTTACCTTCCCCCCTCCCCCCGCTAGACTCCTTCCCCAGCTGTGATTGCAAGGCCAAAGGGCAGGTAACAGCCTATCCTGGGCTTCTCTCCTACAGGCATCAGGGTGAAGGAGTTCAAAGACCAGCCCTCCCTGCTGAATGGCAGTTACTCGCTCGTCCATCTCCCGTATTATTTCCACGGCTGTGGGCATGCCGTTTACAACAACTCTCTCTACTACCACAAAGGAGGATCCAACACCATAGTGAGGTGAGTCATGTGGGCCCCGTAGCACCTTCTCCTGCATCCCAGACAGCACCTACTATGTGCTTTAGTTACCTGATCCCATCACTTTGTGCCCTCAGGGCCTGGCACACACTCAGAAGTCAGTCAGGACACGAGCGTAAGCCCCTGGCCCAGCCCCTGCCTGGGTCTGCATTCATTGCTGGTCTGGATACCGAGAGTAAGGTTGGAGCCTGAGAGAAGGAGGCCCGGAGTGGTCAGAGGGGCAGTTTTCTCATCCTCTGAAACAGGAAGCAGCCAGAACCCAGGGCTCCCTCTGGCAGGAAGGTGTCACACCCCGAACTCAGTCCCTGCCAGGACCAGACAGGGACCAAAAGGCAGTCCTGCATTCCAGGCGTTCGGAGGAAGCTGAGGTGGACAGCCAGGCCTCTCAACTCCCCTCCTCTCTGGTTCTTTCCAAACTCCAGTATTTCTTCACTGGATTCAGGTTTGTTAGGCTCAGAGCACATCCCCAGACTCACAGGCTGCACATTTCTTCTGCTGCTCAATGGCACCCTCTGGTGTTTTTCTTGTCTTGTAACCTAATGTCCGAACTCTCATTCCTACAGGCAGGTGCCTCTGGAATCATAAATTCCCTTTATGATTCAGTCTAGATTTGGAGCTGGTCACATCAGACAGCCTCCAGGAGCTGAGGGCATGGGATGCCACGCACAGCTCCCTCTGTCCATTCACTCACCAGTGATGACTTTGCTGCATCTCTTCCAGCTGGTGACCTTCTTCTTAACTTAGCCTGCTATGAAAATTTTTTTAAATATATTTTTATTGATTTCAGAGAGGAAGGGAGAGAGATAGAAATATCTATGATGAGAGAGAATCATTGATCAGCTGCCTCCTGAATACAACTCCCCCCCCCCCCCCCCCCGCCTGCACCACCACCACCACGGGGGAGCAATCCTGTAACCCAGGCATGTGCCCTGACTGGGAATCCAACCATGACCTCCTGGTTCATAGGTCGATGTTCAACCACTGAGCCACACCGCCAAGGCTGCTGTGAAATTTTTTACTTAAAATTTCAGCATGGGGTGGAAGAAGAACCTACATGTGCAGGTTTCCCAGTAAAACAGCCCCAAACTTGGAGTTGGCTCTCTGAGTTGCTTCTATCCTGGGCCTGTCACTTCTCCTTTTTCACTTGCAAAACAGAAGGACTGAACTAGATAATCTTTGGAGCCCCTTGTAGCTCCAGGAACCTTTGAGAAGGCATTTCAGGAGGTCAGCCAACATGAGAACTCTTGAAGTGAAGGACTTTTCCTGGGCTCACATGGCTGGGAGGTGGACACTTAGAGGCTGTCACCATCCTTCACACCCCACTGCTCATAGCGCTGGGATGGACCAGTAGGACGAGCATGACCTGGGAGCTTACTAGAAATGCAGAGGCTCAGGCCCCGCCCCAGTTTAATAGGGGAGCCTAGAAAACGACCCTTGTTGGAAAAAGTGGCGACTCATATCTACTTTTTTACACATTTCAGATTTGAATTTGGCAAAGAAACATCCCGAACTTTGAAGCTTGAAAATGCCTTGTATTTTGATCGAAAATACCTCTTTGCCAATTCCAAGACTTACTTCAATTTAGCTGTGGATGAAAAGGGCCTTTGGATTATCTATGCTTCCAGTGTGGATGGCTCGAGCATTCTGGTAGCCCAGCTGGATGAGAGGACATTCTCTGTGGTGCAGCACATCAACACCACATACCCCAAATCCAAGGCCGGCAACGCCTTCATTGCCCGAGGGATCCTCTATGTCACAGACACCAAAGACATGAGGATAACATTTGCCTTTGATTTGTTAGCAGGGAAACAGATCAATGCAAACTTTGATTTAAGAACTACTCAGTCTGTTCTTGCCATGTTATCATACAATATGAGAGACCAGCATTTATATTCGTGGGAAGATGGCCACTTAATGCTTTACCCTGTGCAGTTTTTGTCAGCTGCACTGAGCCAGTGACTCAATGCAGTCTGTTCCCCTCTGTAAACTTCCGATGTCCTCAGGCACCATTTCTATCCCAACAGAAAACTGTCTTTAAGGGGATCCAGGGACTTCGCTGTCATAATCTCATGACATGAGTCCTTATATAGTTGGTAAATGCCCTTTAAATTCAGATTCTTTAGAGGAAAATAACAGATTGGAAACCAAATGGCTGAGATTTGGTGATTCCTCCACAAACCAGCTGGGCAAGTTACCTCTCCCTTCCATAGGTAATATGAGAGAGCTGGCTAACATGATGGGTAAGATTTTCTCTACGTGTAGGAAATTCAGTGTTTCTTGGCTATTGCTGTTCTGCAACTTTTATATATTTGGGTGTTGTTATTTTTGTTTGTTTGTTTTTAGCCATGTGCTGAGCAAATTGACCTCTGAGTTGATCAGCCCAATTGCTTGAGCAATGAATTCCTTAATGCTGACTTATATTTGGCACCTTGAAGCTGCCCTGGCCCTTTAAGGCTGCTGAAGTAGCACATTACCCAGAGTTTATTACCTTTCTCTGCGTCTGCACCTGCCACCACAGCACCAGAATGGCCAGTATCCTCTGCTCCTGATTGCTGATCAAAGATTAGCAAAAGCAGCACAGCTACATGTGCAGGTTTCCCAGTAAAACAGCCACAGGTCCCTTCAGGTTCCTATCAGCTTCTGATCCTGCTGGTTGACAGCAGTGGGTCGTAAACTGAATCCTCGGATCTCACTGGCTCCTACCACAGCTGTGTCTCCACTGTCAGAGTACTAAATATTGTGCGGGCATTAACTGGCTACAACTATGAGAAGCACTCTGCAGTTTTCAAAAGAGAAGCACCATTTGTGGTTAACTGGAACAGGGGCAGGCAAACTATGGCCCTTGGGCCAAAGCCATCCCCTCAATTGTGTTTGTAAATAAAGTTTTATTGTAACACAGTTAGTTACATGCATTATTATAATTTGTCTGTGGCTACTTTTGCTCTATAATGACAGAGTTGAGTCACTACAAGAAAGTTGAGTAGTGGCCACAAAACCTAAAACACGGGCCGTCTGGCCCTTTGCCCTCCCTTGATTTAGAATATAAAGAGAGCCTGTTTTTGGAAGGGCATATTCACCAGAGCTGTTTGTTATGTTTTGTTTATTCCAGACCAAGAAGTGGTCATTTATATGGTTTGAGTTTTTGATAGAGGGAAAGGGTGAGGCCAGCATAAAACTAAGTGGCCTTCCAAAAAGCAGTAGTGAACTGTCCCTTCTCTAATATCATTTTAAAGGATGTGCTCTGGTCTTCTTGAAAGCAGGAGAAAATCCAGTTTAACTTACTCCTAAACGCCCTTAAATACGTCTATTTCTGCCAGCTTCGTTTTTCAAACATGTTTCAGCCAGGCTGGGCCACTGAGAGCGGAGAGGAATCTAGACAGGTACTGGGGTCCTGCAGCCAGGAAGGCACCTAAGGAAAATCTGATGTAGAGATTTTCCAGCAATTTGCCCTCATCAAATACATGTGTGTGTTTGGGGAAAAGCTTCTGCAGCTTTTTGACTGGGGCCAAAGCCATCCTCATTGACTCCGAGTCCTGGTTTCTACCTTATTAATAGAAGCATTTCCATACTCTGGGTGTGTACAGATTTAGATTTCAAATCTCTCCACCCCTGAAAATACCCAGGTAGTTATGAGGGAGTTTTTTGTTGTGTTCTCAAAATAAGGGTTTCTACAACTCCCACCCTTCCCCCCCACCACACACACACTTATTAATTACATTGGTTGTATTGTGTCATCACAGCTTTTAAAAATACTCTTTTCAGATTCGTGTTTGTAGAAAAGTAAGTAGAGTTGCATGTTCAAGATCCATGTGTATAATGAATGCCAGTCTGCTTTTAACGTATTTAAATACGTGTATTGCTGTTTCTGGACACAGGGGGCCTGGATATGAATATAATTTCATAGTAACAGCCATGTTAGTAATAATAGTAATTAATTGTATGTGTGGTTGTAACCAAAATGGTTAGTTATTAAACTAGCATATATTCCTTTTAGGAAAAAGTTTTAGAAACCCTAGTCTTGCTTGATATCTGAGCTATCTTGGTTCCCTTAATTGTGGGTAAGGAATTATGTATTCACTACCAGAGAAGGTTGTACTGGAATGTGTGTTTTGTTTTTGCTATGGCAAAGTAATATGAGGACAGCTGAGTTTGATCAAGGTCTAATGGGTAATTTTATATCGTTGAAAGTTTGTTTTTACAGAGGGAAAAGAATAAAGATTTGACTCATTCTTTTCTGCAAGCAGCCCTTGATTAAAGACAAAAAGGTGTGGGCTCACTGCTAAAATAGAACGTACAACCGAATGCTTTTAAGCCAAGATATCATTTTGGCAGTTTCCATTCTCACTCATTACCAAGTTGCTTTAAAGCACTTTCCAAATATCCGCACTTCTGATGTCAGAATCAAACCAGATAATTCTCTAGTTCCTTTTTAATCTATAGTAGATAGCTTCCCACGGGAAAGTAAATAAAACCACCCGTCCCGACCTCAGAGGTAGGGTGGACCCTATTTCAAAGCATTTTCTTTCAACTGATAACGTGCCCTCTTGAAGCCACGCAGGTGGTTATGGTCTCAGCGTATCGCGCAGCACAGGTGTTATGACAGAGAAAGCATTCCGGCGTGAATGTTTTAAGATGAGGAGTTCTGATCGTAGGCATTTTGACAATCTTATTCCCCTCAAGGTCGCAAGGTGAAAAGTCAAGTGAGAGACCACAGTTCTTCAGGAGCCAGGTGTCATTGTCCAGCTGCACATTCTGGACTGTTTGATGCCAAAGCGTCTGAAGGAGAAGTGTGTGATAGGGCTTTTCCCTTTTCATCCAGCTGCTGTGACCTTGGGGATCATGTTATTAAAAGCCACTATTTCCCATCTGTAACCACAGATTCTGAATAATTCTGAACAACAAAAGAATAACTGGGACTGTCTCTTTTTTTGTTGTAATTTATTTAACTTTAATCTACCTAGTCAATAAAATAATCACTGCTGAACACAATCACATATTGGAACAAGTGTATTTTATTTTGACCTCTTGCTAATTTAGATGCAACATTTAAAAGAAAAAACAACAACCCAAAACACTATTGTGGTGGAATTTTATTGGGTTGTTCCTATGTCAAAACTGCAATTTACTAGCTCCTCCAAATACTGAAAACTCACTGAAATGGATTGTTTTCTCTATAGAAAGACATCATAACTAGAACTAGATATACACAGCCGTAAATGCAATGGAGATTTGCTCATTTATTGGCATAGGCAAGGCACCTGAAGAGAACAACATTTGAGGCTAAATATAAAAAGAAACGAATGTTAAAAACTGGATTTGTGTGAATTTGGACAAGTCTCTTAATCCTCAGAACCTCTGTTTCTTTTGTAAAATGTTGATAACAGCATTACTTAACCTCCTTTGATTTTTCTATATGAAATGAGAAATGCTCTGAAATAATACAAGTCTTGATAAATTATAGC